>BQNB010001325.1:92402-142167 GCA_026074375.1 Tanacetum coccineum | reverse complement strand
ATTCTTTTTGATATAAAATGTTATATAATAATGTACGGCATTTTGTATATTGGAATTTGTGTCCTAGAGAAATTTTTGATGGATCTCGTTGGCTCTAGACTCTATAAGTGCACATTTGTTATTTGGTAAACAAAGGCTGGAGCAGACTGCCACCTTTTTAATATCAACGATCTCAGAATAAGAAAGCCGATAGCACATGTTGATCTACGTGAGAAATGAAACAGAAATATTTTGAGAGATTCTGAGTGGCTAGGAAAGGTTGTGCATTGCATCACTGGGTCCATGATGTTAGTCTTCAATATCAGAATCATGTTGTGATTACCGATAGATTATGTATTGACGCGGTTTCTGCCTAAAGTTGTATGGAGGGCTTCTTTCTTTACACCATTTATCCTTACATTTCTTTTTCATTCTTTAACCCCTTTAGTGCATACCGAGACTTCATGACTAGTACCTTGTTGGGTTTGTTCTAGTACTAGCTCCATCTCAGTCAGCACTATACCCTTATTCTTACTTTACTCCTTTTTCAATCATACCTAGGAGTTCTACTCTTTCTAATTGAGTGTTCCCGGGTAGATCCCTCCAGTTCTAGCTGGATCATGGAACGAATATACCTAACCTTAACCACCTTATAACTCCTTAAGAAACAGCACTTGGTCGGTCTTTAGGGTATTGCCATGAAGCTCTATAAAACCATTGATAAAAATTAATCAACGTGTTTGAGAAATCATTTAAGACACATTAAGGTTTCCAGAGTTACCAAAAATCTCCCCCTACACATATGCACCATATTATGAAAGTGTTTTGCACATGCGAGGTTTGGGAACACATTTATAGATTGAAGATCATATCCGTTATTAATCCGTATTGATCATATTTTAATCACTATTCTCCCCCTCAAAAATTGCATATGTGTTTACAATTTTTAACAATTAGTGAATTAAAAACAAGTTAATATCCGGAATTCACATGAGCCTAATTAAGTCTTGGGAGAACAGGAGTGCATGCAGAAAGAAACTTATTATTATACTCCCCGTCAATTAAAGAATTTGAAAGAATTTGAAATTTATCTTTTTTTTGAAAATATCTTGAAAAGTTATGCCCAACAAGAAAATGATGTTGTATAAATCGTATGAATTATCATTTCCTTAGTGCTTCTCTTGAGCATTTAAAACTTTGATTGTGTATGTGACATTGCTCAAGACCGGGAAGATATGAACTTCCCGTTGTGTAGGATACATGGACATAAATAAACATTTTCCTTTCTTTGAAGACCGAGTCCTAAGCTGACATTTACTTAGAAGTCACAGAGAAAAGGTGAAGGGACAGGTTTTGAAAGCATTTAAAACTCTCGCTCGAACTTCATTTTTTCACTCGTGTTAATATTAATCAACATTTCTAGGTGCGCAAATGTTATCGATTGTCGAGAGACATGTCGAAGAAGAATATTTTTGTATTTTTGAAATTTTTTAATTTTGTATTTTGCTTTTATAGGTTTTATATATTTTTATATTTTCATTTTCTGATATGATATATACAAAGAATTACTGTGATTTTGCAAGACGATCAAGTTCCTGAGGAGATAAACTATGCATACCAAGGCGACAAACCAAATAGTTGAATCGATCTGCTGGAAGAGCTTTGGTGAAGAGGTCGGACAGTTGGTAATCCGTCTTGACAAAATACAATTCAATCGTACCTTTTTCCACGTGTTCCTTGATGAAATAGTAGCGGACAACGATGTGTTTTGTTCTTGAGTGTTGGACCGGGTTACAGGATATGGCTATGGCTGATTTTGAATCACAATAGATTGGAATCTTGTTAAAGTGAAAGCCATAATCAGTTAACTGTGTCCGCATCCAAAGGACTTGGGCACAACAAGCGGATAGAGACACATATTCTGCTTTCGCGGTTAACAGCGTCGTACAGTCTTGTTTCTTTAAGGACCAGCTAACCAGCTTTTCGCCTAAGAATTAAGCTTTACCAAAAGTACTCTTGAAGGTGTCCTTACATCCTGCATAATCAACATCTAAAAATCTAGTTAATTCAAAACCAGAATCCCCCATATACCAGAGACCTGTATTAACGGTTCCCCAAAGATAACGAAAGAGCCTTTTAACCTCCTTGAGGTGTTTCTCGGTTGGCTTAGCCTGGTACCGATCACATAAACAAGTAGCATGTACAATGTGTGGTCTACTAGACGAAAGATACATTAGGGCACCAATCATGCTATGATATTTCATTTCATCGACTGGAGACCCATGTTGATCCAGGTCAAGCTTGTCTTTGATCTCCATTGGAGTACCAACGAGATCACAAGTTTCCATTCCATATTTTTTAAGGATTTATAACACGTAGTTGGACTGGTTTATAAAGATGCCACAGGGGGATTGGTTAACTTGTAACCCAAGAAAAAACGTCATTTCCCTCATCATCGACATTTTAAAGCGGCTTTTCATGAGGTCAGAAAACAGTTGGGTTTACCTAGGGTGAGTAGAACCAAAGATAATATCATCAACATAGACATGTACCACCAAGATGTCATCGTCGAAGCGCCTTATAAACAACGTTGGATCAATTGTGCCTTTGAAGAAGTGATTCTGTAGAAGAAACGTTAACAATTAATCGTACCATGCCCTTGGTGCTTGCATTAACCCATATAGTGCCTTCTTTAACTTGTAGACATGGCTAGGATGATCAGCATCGATGAAACCTTCAGGTTGACACACGTACACGTCTTCTTTTAGCGTACCATGCAAGAATGCAGTTTTCACGTCCATTTGAAACACAGTGAATGCTTTGTGTGCAACATATGCCAAAAATATCCTGATAGCTTCCATTCTAGCAACCGGGGTGAAGGTTCTTCAAAATCTATTCCTTTTGGCGGTACCCTCTCACGACCAGACGAGTCTTGTTTCGGATAACCATGTTCTCTTCATCATGCTTGTTTTTAAATAACCACTTCAACGTAAGTGGCTTTACGTGATCTGGAAGAGGAACTAACATCCACACATTAAGCCTTTTGAACTGAATAAGATCTTCTTGCATTGATTCAATCCATGCAGGATCGGTCATAGCCTCACTGACATTCTTCGGTTCCATAGTGCTCACTGTTAATGCATACATGCATATGTCACCATCGGATTTGAGTTGATTCCTTGTCAACACTGGTCGTGAGGGTTCTCCTATCACTTGTTCTAGAGGGTGATCCTTAGTACATTGATATTCATGAGGGTACGGTTAGTAAAATGTATGCATGTTTGATAGATCCGCATATTGTGAAGATGATGATTCAACAGCACTTGTGGATAGAGTAGCAAAAGGATTTACAAACGTATTGTCATCGAACATAGCATTAGGAACATTATCAGCAATTGAAGCAGGATAAGGCTGACCATGTTGTTGTTATGTTTTGAGCTCGTCAACATTCTGTAAGGAGCTTAGAATACTGGTTGCTTAAGAGAGTGAATTTGTAGGTGTCGGACAGTGTCTGCTATTGTTGTAGTTTCCGTTGGAGTCTGAAGAGCTTGAGGTGCTTGAGCAGCCAGACCAGTTCTTAGAGCAGCTGGCAGTTGATCACCAATGAAATCACCATACATAGCTTCAAACAGTAAGTCCAATTCACCTTTAGTTCGTCGTTGAGTTGTTATTGTTGACGGAGCATAATCAAGATCGAGTCCTGAACTGATCTGTCCAGAAGTCATGCTTTGAAGCCTAGGTTTTAAACTGCTTTGTTCAAAAGCCATGGATGAAAGCTCATCAAATGTCACGTTTATGGTCTCCATGATTTTCTTTGTCCTTCGGTTGTAGACTCTATAAGCACATGAATTAGCAGAATAACCAATGAAAAAGCTAATATCACCTGTTGTACCAAGCTTCTTGATATCTTCACGATCATTCTTTGGATCAACCCAATATCCTCACTGATCAATTCCTTGGATACAGAAGCCCCGAATACATGTAGAAAGGGATATCCGGTTTTCCTGCCGTAAATGAGCTCGTCAGGTGTTTTGTTAAATCGACGGTGAATGATGAGCGGTTTTGAGTGTAAGCACGCATTAGCAATCGCTCAGCCCAATAAGAATAACGGTGGCATGAAAAAAATCAACATTGTTTTCTAAGGCAGCCACCTCACCCAACGTCTGTAATTTCTTCGTATTCCACTACTCCATTTTGTTGAGGTATAAGGAACCACAGACGACGGCTTGGTGAGAGTGCCCACACTATCAAAGTATTCTTTAAGGATTGATTTTGAATTCTGTGTTCTGTGCCGTTTTCGGTTTTTACGATGATGACAGGTGACTGAAGAAGGACAGTAATTCGCTTCAGGAAGGTTTTAATTCACTTTGGTGGCTTCATCTTTGATCTGAGAAAAATGTACCCAAGTGTAACGGGAGAATCCGTCCACAATCACCAAAACATATCGCTTCCATTTTAATTCTTAAGCAATCTCATTTGGACCTACACAAATCCATATGAAGAAGGAGTTAACCTCTGCTTAAGAATTTGGAACTGGTTGTTGGTGGGTGAGATGCCCCTCTTTTGCTTTTTCCTGCTACATGAGGGACAAAGGTGTTCCTTTGTGATATTGTATTTTGGAAGACCGTTTGACCAGAATTGTTTTTGCAAGGTCATATGATGGTGTCCAAAAATGAGTGGTATAGAACGTTGATGCATAAACCATGACTTGGTAAAAGTTTGCTCGAGCCCCATGAGGCAAATTGGGGATGCCGAGCAATTTCCTGTAGATGTGATGGTGTAAAGGTTTGTTTGAACGGTTTTCCTTTAACAAATCAACTCCTTCAAGAGATCTAGACAAAACAAGAGTTCCTTCTGAAGGCAACCTCTAGAATCTGAATCACAAAACTGCCAACTGAGAACAATTGTGCCCCAAAGCCCTCAACGAACAAACCTGGTGAACAAAAATATTTCCCCATTGAAGATCACCGAAACCCAAAAATTGCAGCACATGATCATTCCAAAGCGAAACGGTTCCCAAAACTTCCAGACGAAATTGAATGAGAAGCTTTAGGTTCCCCAGTCATGATGCTTGGGAGAAACGCGGGGAGACGACTGCTAGGGGGGGGGGGGGGGGGGGGGGGGGGGGGGGGGGGGGGGGGGGGGGGGGGGTGGGGGGGGGGGGGGGGGGGAATCCATAAACAAATTTCGGGATAACTGCCCAAGAAAGAGTAGAATTTTGAAACCCGGTTGAATTTTGAAGGTTCCGAAGGGTTAGAGAAAGAAATACAAGCATTTATCACCATTAGACAGTCAAGATTGACTCTCAGATTCACTGGAGCGATTTATTTTTCCTGTAATGTCGAAAAAAAATCTACAGAATGGTGACCAACCTAAGGCAAAATCTAGGTTTACTAGCTTAGGTGAAGCAAGTCTTTACCGTTGGGACCTACTTTCTTAGGCTTTTTGACCTTAGCCTTTTGTGTTCTTTTGATTTTCAGTGTTTGAAACATTTGCCTTTTGTTTCTTGCCTACGAGAATTCATATTCATTCACTATAAATTAAGCATACATACATCAATGATTTAGCAGTGAGGTAAACATTGCTTACCAAAGCACAAACAACTTCAGATTTATCATTCCGAATAGCAAGCTTAACGTGATTACATTCAAATGACATATGTTTCTTATTCTTAGAAAGCAGTTAAATTCCTATGGGTTGCTTCTACTTTCACAACTTCTTTATTCTTGTTGCAACTACTATTAGACCAGAGTGGACCACTATCATTCATTTATTGCTCCCTAGGCTGTGGCCCTTCTGGTCATTAGCAGTGTTGTCTACTCCTGTATGAAGATAAACCATTGAGTAGAATTAACATCTTCTCTTTAGTGACGACCATGAGGTTGTGAAACGGTGATTGGAGTTGTCCTAAGAACGCTCGCTCTAACTTTGTAGGGACATACTTTTCCTTCCTCCCTAAGAAAGGCTTTAAGGATTAATCCTAAACATTCCTGGGGCAATCACATTATCATTTTCATCATCCACACTTTTTGATCTTGTGATTGGGTACCGAGTTTTGAAGTGACTGGTTTTTGACCAATCGTTCGACTTATCAACCTAGATTGATGAACCCGATTTTTAATGATGTTGTATGATCAGATTGAAATGCATTTGGTTGTCTCCCAACAAAGTTTTTCTTACAGGTTGCAAAGACGGTTTCCTCTCGGTTGATTGATTTGCAAACTTAGTATTCGTACTCGTACCTTTTGTGGTGTCCACTTGGTCAGAAACTTTATCAAATAACTGGGCTCTTAGCTTAGCATTTTCATAGATCGTATCATGTAATTTGTGTTGCAAAGAGTCAATTATTGTTTTAGTTTGAGCACGTGTCACAGAAATAGAGTCAAACAGAACCAAGTTTTTTGTATGTGGTCTTAAGGTGAGTCAATTTCCTTTTCATAATCCGAACCTGAAACTCTAAATTCGAACATTCTCATTTTCAGTTTTCTGAGAACAAAGGATCACGTGGTATTTGATAACACATGGAGTATCCGTACTTTTACCCTTGAGATCTCCCAACTGAGCTTGCAACCGTTCGATCTTTTGTTGCATGTCATTATAAGCTTTATCGTACGAAATTTTGTCATATTTGCATTTCCTTCACAATACTTTTTGTCTCTCTGTAATCATCTCCAAAGTTTAGCATATTCATTCCTCCTTTTTATGATACAGTTTTTCAATTCGTTCGTTGTCGTACGTCAAGCTCAGTTTGGAGATTTGATGAATCTACAACCGATGGATTTTGCACAATAGACATAATATCTTGACTGACAACTGCTCTCAAGAGACGCTCAATACCAATTATTTCCAATGTCTTGTGCTTAGCATCTATAGCGAGTCATCAGCTTCTTTGCAAGAGATTTAAAGTCTCGAAACAAATTTGCTGCTTCTTTCAAAAATTGAATTTCAAAATTTTGAAGTCTAGAATCCACTTGGTTGATGATAGGGAAAAAAAATAAAAAAAAAAATTTCTTCTTTTAAAATTTGTGAAAGCTCTTGATGAGCACGTGAACCGACCAGAGTGTGTATCTAAAGTCATTCTATGTTTGACAACACGTTGAAGAGTCACAATGGTGCTTTTTACCTCATTTAGAAATTTTCGTGCAACACTTAGAGTAGTGTCATCCAAAAATTCTTCATTTGGTATGGAAATCGATTTTGAAACAGTGGCCATTTTGGAAGTATTTACAAGGTACACCTCTTCTTGTGACTTGGCCGTTTGAGAAACAAAAACCCCCGAAAGATGATTAATCTTTGTATAGTTTGCCGGTTTTATTTCTTTGTTCAATTGTTTCATTTTTTGGCGACTCTCTTGAGCAAGCTGCAGTGTCTCTTCCGAATCATGCACAACAGGAGGATCATGCTTTTCAAGTAACACTTTGCCATCATACAAACACTGATGTTTTCGCTGAGCTTGCTTGAGATAAAAAGGATTTTGATAACCCAAAGCCATTTTCTGTTCGGTGTGGTAAAACGAGTCTGGCTTAGGTGAAAGCATGTGCATCGTTTGAATCGATTACCCGTTTTAACCAAAATTTACTAATATCCTTATCTTATCTCAAGTTGAATTTGTTTATCAAGAAGTACGTCTTCACAAATTTTGAAATCAGACTTCAACTTTTACTTTTCTTCGAGAAGAGAAATACATTGATATTTTCCGTTGAAAGCTGTTACTTTTAATTTTGAAAATTTTCCTCATTCAAAGTCGTTATTTGTTTACCGGAACTTAAATGAAGAGCATTTATCTTTTTAGTAAGACATTGTTCTTGATAAACCGACTTTTGATAACATCTTTCAAGTTTGTCATATTTTTCTTGACTAATTTCAAAACACTTTTCTTGATTTTTATATCTAGCAAGCTCAGTGGTCAAATCAGCATTTGTTTCTTTCAGTTTCCGATTGACCGAGTTGACCTTTTCAACTTCAAGGGCCAAATTATTATATAATGATTCAAAGTAAGCACGTGTTTCTTCAACAGTTGCAAGTATGTTGATCTACTATTCCCAACTATTCCCCCTCTTGTTCTCACACACCGAGATATCAGCAAAATAACATTGTCATTCTGTCTATCTATACTTGTGTGGTTTCAGAGTGGTGTTCGAGTAGCTCAGTATACTGCTCCTCTTGAGTAAACATATTGAATATCTCATTATCATAGCAGTTGTCATAGTTGTGTACCTCAGCTGATCCGTCTGAATCATAGACGGGAGCTTTGTCAGTCTGAGTACCCACCCATGTCCGATGCTTGCTGCAAATTAGCCATCAAAATGCAGTTTGCATTGACTTCCTCAATCTCATCAATATCTGGCTGCGCAGCCATCAGAATCAAACTTCTTCCGCTTGGAGTTGGATTTCCGCTTCTTTCCCTTTGAGCAATCACAACTGAGTCTGAAGATAAGCAGCATCCCTTCCACCTTGGTCTGTCAGTACAGTTACCTAGCAAGAATGACCCAACCTCTGCAGTTGTACACCGTTATCTGATACCATTAATCCCGAGGCGCATTACCTCACCCCGTGCAGCTTCCACAAACATTTCCATTCCAATATTCTTTAACACCCTGATTCTGAACTGCATCTTGAACAACCTAATTCCCGAACAATCTGTACTGCATTATACTCATTTAGATACCCACATTCTGCCAGCATAACTGTCGTAAACTGATTCCCACCATTAGCTCCAACCATCCTCATCTGTCCTGACTGCCCAATTCATACCCGGTTGAACAATTCTGCCGATTTACGAGGGTTTTGATGAAATCTCTGGTTGTTTTGGTTGGTGTTGATAGTTTAGTTTGAATGCCTATAGCCATTAGAGCGAATGCCATGTTTCATATGCGGTAGTGGGATCTGAGAGTCCTTCGGGATTTTGGCAGTGGTTGTTGCAATGTAGGTCTGGTTGAATGATGTGTTTGTGGGTTGTAGTTTGTTGTTGATGAGGTTGGGTTGTTGCATGTAGGTACTTTGGTGAGTGGTTGTGAGTGCAGTGGTGTGTGGAAGCCACGGGAGTGGACGGGTAGTAAGGTGAATTTGGCGCAGTGGGGAGGTGTGGCGGATAGCGGGATCATGTGTTGAGGTCAAGGTCTATATGTGTGTGTGATCACTCTTTGATCATCGACCTCCTTTTGATTGTACTTCAAGAAATCATACAACTGAGTGTAATCTGCTGTATGCAAGTCCTTTGTTTGATGAACAATGGTAACATGTCGACTCCATTCTGGTTGTAAGTTGTTTAGGAACTTGAGATTACTAAGCAATCTTTTCAGGAAAGTGTTGTTTCTCTTAAAGACCATTCATCAATTTTGAGAAATCGGTGATAGAAGACTCAATCGTTCCCCGTCAGTGGAAGTAACCATTTCCCATTCATTAAACAACTTAGCCTTCTTTTCTTGAATTCCAATATCAAAACCTTTCATCATTGTTTGCACACTAACCTATTTCCTGAGCAGTTTCACAACTATCAACAGCAACATAGATGTCTTCAGGAAGACCGAGAAAAGAGATGGTCCTGAATAGCTTGATCATCTGCTTCCATCTGTTTTAATTCTGCTACTAGTGAGTTCATCATTCGGTTTTGTGCATGAAGCGTTTCCAGGAACAGGTACTTCACGATCTGCATCACCTGGTTACAGGATCATTCGTCTGACATAAGACTATTCATAATGGATTGTAGATTAAACTTTCCATTTGGTCTACTCTTAGCATACCGAAGAGACGTGACGACCATGGAACATAGTCTCTTCTTTGTTAAGCATAGAGGGGCGGTTTTCAGAACCGGCGCATAATATGTCTTGTTGAGGTCGATATTGCAAAAGTGAATTCTATCAAATGATAAACAAGGATCTTTAGTGGGTAAAATGATTTGTTGTTGTATGTGGATTTGGGAATCAATTAACGTTCACTAAGGGATTTTAACTCCGTGATGATCAAAACCGATAATGAATTAACGGGATTTTAATACAAGATCAACCAAGATTACCGTGAATGAATTGATTCGGATCATCGGCGAAAAATTCCAAAAATACTGAAAAGTTACAATAATCATAGAAAAAAACGATTTTTTGGGCTCGAAAAAGTCCTTAACCAGCTAAAGGGTGGATACAAATGCTTGATCCGTCACGTTTTTCTCTTCGATTTGAGAGGTCGCGGGCCTTAAACGGACTTACGGATCAAAAGTTAAAGGCTGTTTTTACTGAAACCCTTTTTCTTCCTAGACGTTCGATTCCGACGCAAAGTTCGATTGTTGCCGTTCGATATCAAAGCTAGTTCGATTGTTGCTCGTTCTGAACGTAAGCTAGTTTTCTGATTGTTGCTCGTCTCGATCGAAGCTAGTTCGATTGTGCTCGATCGTCGAAGCTAGTTTCGATTGTTGCTCGTTTCCTCGATCGAAAGCTAGTTCGAAATTGTTGCTCGTTCGGTCGAATGCTAAGATCGATTGTTTGCTCCGTAAAAAGGAGTCGATCGAAAGCAAGATTCGATTGTTGCTCGTCGTACCAAACTCGTTCAGACCGGTTGAAGACACTCGTCGAATACTTCGTCTAGACGATCCAAACTCAATACGCTCGTTCGATCCAAAAGTGTGAATTAGTTTGATAATTATGCTTCTTTCCGACCTTGCGATTTGCACAAACAACCCCAACGAATTACAAGCACTAAACCACAAGGTTCTTGTACAAAAAAAAAAAATTATAATGAACGATATAATGTGAAAAAAATTTCGAATAGAAAAACAACAAAAAATAAGCCGAAACAATAAAATCTAATAAGATACCACAAACAAATCACATAACCCAACCTTGGCTCTTGATACCACTTGTTAGGATATCATTTCATCACCAAAACACAAAAAATAAGAAAAATAGATTTACATTATATTATCATAAACATGGCTAATACCTAAAGGTATTAGCCGATAGTCATTGTAACAATACAAAAATTCATAGATGAACAATTAAAGTAAAGAAAGATTACGCTAACCGAACGCGTATATATAGTGTAAATGATTACAAGAGTTTTCCCATTGATTGGAGCACTTTGCAGGATCTTTTTGGCTTCTTAGATCTTCTAGTAATCGAACTTGGTGGCTAAAAGCATACCTTAAATCATATTTAGGGTTTGGTATTTATAGACTCTGAAAATTGGTCGATACGGCGTATTGGAACTCAATATGGCGTATCAGGATTGGTTGGCATAGGCTCCATGAATAAAAGATTCCATAATTTTCTTGAGCAGGTTTGGATACGCCATATCCGCTAAAAATGTGTTTTTTCTTGATTTTTGACCAAAGTATCATATACGCGTATATCTGGCGTATTCTTCAAAGTCAGGCAATGGTCTTGAGTTCTTCAAAGTCTTTAGATACGGCGTATGCTTCTTGAATGATACAGCGTATAGGGTTGGATTCCTTGGAGTGCGCGCTACATTCTCAATCAATCAGTTATATCATTCCCAATTTACATTTATTACTGTATCTTTGAATACTTATCCGGTTATATGCGGCGTATGGAAGCAAATTGATACGCCGTATTGGGAATTGGTCAAACGCGCTTTCTTATGAAGTTTTGGCGCTGATATGCCGTATATCTTTAGCTGGATATGGCGTATGTGTTAGAAATCAGCAATCTTCAAATGTCTTCGCTTTAGTTCTAAATTATACGCCTTTTAGTTTGTCTTCACAAAACACTCCTTTTGACATTTTGAACGATTGATGTAAAATGATAAGATATGATCGTTTCAGTGATTATGACTTGCTTGATTAAAGTTAAATTGATTAAGTCCTTAGGATAACACGAGATTTTACAAATCTATGACTAAAACTGGAAAAGTGTAAACCTTTATTGGATGTTACAAAGTCAAGAAGAAATTGTGAAATAAAGATTGTTTGATATTGGTGAATTAGGAACCTTTAAAGTTCAAGTATAAATTATAAGTCCTTAATGATCAATGGTCCAAGTTTGTTTGTTACAGAAGTTGACAAAGGCACAAATGACCTTAAAGACTTGGTAAACCACTGCCTAAAAGGAGTCAAACCGCTGCCTAGAGTGATAGTAAATCGCTGGTGAGATGTGTCAAATTTGAACTGTAGTTTAATTAATAATAATAAAAAAACTAGAACTCATTCCCTTATTTTTTTTCTTTCTTCTTCGTTCGAAAGTAATAAAATATAAACGAAATAGATTTCTCCTCACAGGACTCGTGCGTTAGTATCGACCAAAAAAATATACAACGATGCTTCGTTTGAAAGACCGCAATCATAATGGTATCAGTTAGAAGACCCGCGAACAACCCGATACTCGAAACCCGAAAACCGGAAACAACTAGAAACGAACCAGTAAAAGCCCGAAAGGAATATAAATTGGTATTAGCCCTTGAGATTAAAATTTCGTTCACTAATCTTAGCATAAATCGGTACCCTTGTCAACATGTATAAATCGTTTTCATCACGAGACATGAATAATTCGGTTAAAAGGAAGGTGTATAAATCGGGTATAATGAAGCACGTATAAATCGGTTAACAAAGATGTATATTCCGGTTCACCAAGGGGTGTATAAATCACTCAGAGAGGAGTGTATAAATCGTTTCACCGAGGTGTATATATCGGTTGACAAGGAATGTGTATATTCCAGTTTTATATATCGGTTGCAACACAACAAAACCGTACACAGTCCTTGTTGTTAGAAACACGGATCTGTGTTCCTTCTTGTTTCAAACCTTGGACCACACGAAATAAGCAAACCAGAAAATAATCACCTCGATTAGAAAAGAACATAGCTTATCAATAAGCTACATTTAACACATAAAAAAGCTAAAACAAAAAAAAGCACAAATTGGTTTAAGACAGTAAAAAGTGTGAGGCTTTAATGGTTGAATAAGCCAGAAACTCACAAGAAAGAAGATAAGGTGTGTAAGGATTGAAAAGCTTTTATATATAAAAAAATGAGACTTTTTGAATCTGTTATGAAATAAATCATAAAAAATTTAACCTTTAATCCATTTAGTCATTTAAAAAAACAAAAGTACACGTCTTGTATGTTAAAGAAGAAAAACGTGAGTTTTGTTCAAGAAATAAGACGAAAATGAGCTTATAAATAAGCTAAAATAGAACCCCACACAATCACTAGACCCACCTAAGGCTCTTGATACCACATGATAGCCTTACCATTTCAACATCACACATAAAATATAAGACTTTTAGAGAGAGAAAGAGGTTTTAGAGAGAGAAAGAACTAGAAAGAATAAATGAAAGAAAATGGTTGATTATGAGAATGAAAGGAAGAGAACCAACACCCTCTCCACACTTGGAGAGGGCTATGAATAGTGTACATAGGGGGTGCCGGCCATGGTGCTTAAGAGGGCTTCCAGTGGGCCCCGGCATGGATATCTACATGGCTTTAAACCCGTAACTAGATCCTAAATTAGCTTATAGAATTCCCGGGAACATAAACTAGACTAATACAAGGTTCGGGAATATTAATGACCATCACTTTAATAAAAACTAAGTCTAACACACCACCTAACAAACAACAGTAGCAGGAGAAGAAGAGGACGATCCATGGACAGATTTGATAAAAAGCTCATGACCCTCGGCTTGAGAAATAAGATCTCGAAACGAAGGTCTAGGTTTGACAGTACGCTGCGCCATGGAAAAGGTTTCAAACGAGGGACCAAGACCACACAAGAACCAATGATTTTTGTCAACATCAGCAACCGGTTGACCAATAGCAGCGAGCTGATCACAAAGGGCTTTGAATTGTCGTCCATATTCAGCAACAAAAGACGCACATTTCTGTATTTGGCACATAGAATCAATAAGATTTTGCATTCTTTCAACCGAGTCGTGACTGTAGGCTGATTCAAGGGCAAGCCATACCTCCCGTGCTGTGGCGATACCAGATCACTTTCAACCAATTGCTTCTTTTAGTAAAGAAGCCGTGAAAAAAGAAGGGCTCGTTTATGGAAACTGTAGAAGGGGGGGGGGTGAATACGTTTTCCTTAAAAAAACTTTAAGATCAAGGATTACATCACTCTTCTACCGATGGTCCCATATATATATGGGGCCCACCAAGTATATCAGGGGGGCGCTTGATTTATAGGACCGCCTCCAGACGAGGTTTTTGGACTAGATCTTTTGTATCAAATCACCAATCAAGTTTGACGCAATATGAGAAGTGTCGATCATAGGTTTACAATAGCTAAAGCATATTTTAACAATATAACCACACTCACAATATTTAGCACAAAGAGCTACATAACTTTAACTAATAGGATATACACAACAATTCACACAATCATGAGCACAATGCAAGTATAAAAGTAAAGTGATAAATATAAATAAATAAGTAAAGTGAAGGGTAAAAGAAAATGCAAACTGACATGATGATTTATAGTAGTTCGGTCACGTAGCTCCTCTTCGCCCTACTCCACTCCCCGAGTATCCAACTCGAGAGTTACTTGACTAATCAACAAGCTCCCTTTCGGCGGAGAAAACCTTATACCAATGCTTACATTATTTTCTGACACTAAGCTAGATGCCAAGTCCTTCTTCGGGTACAACCAAACCCGTTATGTTTTATGGCCCAACATAACAAACCATGTGTTTTATGGCCTAAACACATAAACCACGTCGCTTACATTATTTTCCAACACTAAGCTAGATGTCGAGTCCTAATCTTAGCTAGAACCAATCTATCACCCATACTTGTATTTTGAGGACAGAAATACTAACTAACACAACATCAACACTTCTGGATTTATACACTATCCGGATCTACACAACTATACAAGAATGAAAGACATGGACTAGATCTATATGTAACAATTGTTACAAATGAACTAACTAGACTACATAACTTCGTATCTTGGCGATGACGAAAGTTCTTCTCTTGCACTTGAAGAAAGGAGGGAATGATAGAAGATTTGATCACATTTAAACAAGATTAACCAAGTTTAATGATCAAAGATTTAGAGAGATTTAGTGAGATCTAGAGAGAAAGAACTAAAAGAAAATCGTGCAGAAGAGTTGTGAAAATAGTTGGAGGTGACCCACTGTTTATAAGAGCTGAAAAACAGCCTGTCAGGAAACGGCGGTCCCAGATATATTAGGGGGTCACCAGTATTTAAGGGGGCCGCCGACCTATTTAAGGGACCGCCCCGACAGACGCTCCTATTTTTGTCTTTTTGTAGTGAAGGTGAAATATGGTGAAAGTGACACTTGTTTTAGGGGGAAATGACCAGATTTTGAAATTCAAAATAATTACCAAATAAAACATTTCTTTATAATTCAAAAATAAATTTTGAGAAATAGTTTTGTTATATTTATAAAAATATAAAGTTTAAGACAAAAACTTATTTCTTTGATCATCCTACAAGTTTAATGTTGTTTGTACATACCTTACGTGATTTACGTCGGGTGAAAACAAATGTCGGTGTTGATGTAGACTTGAGACGTCGAGAGATGTGGATGCGAGTATGCATTGATAATTTGTGATTATGAGTAACTTGCGCACTTTACGTTACGTATTACAAGTTACATGTTTGTCATCACCAAAACATAAAGAGATCATATAGATTAAATATCGTAATATTTGCACTAACAATATCCCCCTTTTTAATGATGACAAACTATGTAAACTATAACACATAGTAAGCTTAAAAGTTGCATCGTATTACACTCCCTCACCCCCTTTTTCGAAGCAAAAAGGTATTATGTGGATATGAGAAGAAGATATGAGAAGATGGTATGTGCTCCGGGTATATACGTTGGAGGAATGAGAAGAAAATAGGTGCTCCGAGTATATAGGTTTAAGGAGAGGATATGAAAAATAAAGGTGAAGGTGATTGTGTGTTTCTTGGATAGTTTAGAAAAAGTCCATGAGAGTGAAAGTAGCAAGACAAGAGGTAGGTACTTGCATTGTATAGTTGAAGAATGAGGAAAAGTTATGTGATCCAATTAATTTGGTGTGAGAAGAAAGACAACATGAGAAATAATGTTGAGGTAGTTTGTGTTTCTTGGATAATTTATACGTGGTTATGGGAAATAAAAGGAGAAGGATTGAAGATAAAGTATGTACTATTAAATATATATATTGAAGTTCTGAGAAGAGTGACCTTAAAGGTTGAGGTGATTTGAAGTGAATGAGGTGAAGTATTTGGACTATGAATGAACCCTTCATTGTATTTGACAATCCCTGATCCTATCTTCCTATAAAGGTGAGCTTGCATCAACTGTGAATTCTCTATCGTCATAGTTTAATACACCAGTCTCCTTGCTATTACTCACATATCTCCAAGCCCCTTCTTATTGCATCCCCATAATAATTAACATTCCTTGTATATTGACTCTAGATGACCATGAATCAACATAAATTACCATCGATGCCAAGAAGTTCGATGCATATATAATGAGTAGACACTTGTAAGTGCTCCCCCTTGGTGTATGCTCCCCCTTATTTGAGGTACCAAGGAATCAAGATATGGACGTGTGCTACAAACAAAGTTAGTAGACAAGTACCACACACAAACACACACACACAAATATATATATATATATATATATATATATATATATATATATATATATATATATATATATATATAGCAAATAGCTAAAAGGAACTAGACTCATTTAGGTGTTAGTATTTCTAATGGTATTGACACTTTAAAAGAAACTAGAAGCTAGAACACATGCAATCATTGTTTAAAATTAACAATCTAAAAGATAATACTTATTAAAAGACTCACAGACATCATTTTTTAAAAAAAAGATTAGACTGACCTTTTTAACAAACTAAAATGATTCGTCTTATTTATGAACAACAAATATTATGATAATGACCCTTTTTAAAGGTAGATGAATGACACTTAATGTCTTGGCAAAATATATACTTTAAAGAGATAAAAAGAAAAATAAGATGAGGATGGAGACGATGTGCTCTTGAATGTTAATGAAAATGATTCCATAGAGACGAAAAGTGGGAAAGGATGAACGAGACTAAAGAAGAAACCTGTTAACGAGAGGTTGATAGAAAAGATTGATATATCATTTGCACTAACAATGATGTGCATGTGATCCTATCGAGACAAAGTTGGATGATTAGGAATTCAAAGGTTTGTTTGGTGTTTTGTTGGTTAACAATGTTGAGGAACAAAGGTGGGTATGTAAAATGAGGTGGTAGTTCTTTCATGGTGGAAGAATAATGAGAGACTCAACAATGTGGTGACTCAATAACACTTATAAGATTGAATATCTTCTTGATGTTCTTCACTTTCTAGAAAGTGGAAAGTTTAGCGAAGGAGTGACATTTGCATATAGCAAATTACTTAAATATTCGGATGAAATAATTAAGTTAAGAGAGATATAGGAATTTTAATAGTAATAGGACTATTGAAAGAGAAGAAATGTTTAGACGTGAGAGGAAACGTTAGAAAAGATAAGACTTATTATAAGTGAAAATGAACATTTAGAAGTAAGAAGAAACGTCAGAAGTAAAAAGACTATTAGAAGTGAGATGACTATCAGAAGTGAGAAGACTATTAAGAAGTGTAATGAAATATTGTAGGTATATCGATTGTAAGGAAAGTGTTGAAGAATGAACGCATTTCATTTGAATTCTCTGACCACATAAGCACCAATGCTTATGGAATAAGATAAGAGAAATGACCCATTGGATCTTTATAGAGATGTTGGATAGATATGGGTTTAAAAGTAGACGCCAGCTTGTAGCAGAAGAGAGAGGGGGTGTTCGTTTAATGATTTGAAAAGAAAAGATAGATTTACTTAAGCCTCTGTCGGCGTCCCAGATATAACTTGGGGGCCGTCAGAATATATCTGGGGGCCGCCAGGAACGCCAACAGGAGAGGATTTTTTAGGCTGAAAATTATGAAAAAAGGAGAGAAATTATTATTTATGAATTTGGCATTTCTCTACTTAAAAATACATAAATTAAATCGATGAAGTAGTTAAGTTGTCACGCTCACGGAATAGAGAATATCCTATAAATCGAGACTATAGAAAAGAAAATAAATATTTTACGAATGTGGTTCCATCATTCTAGACCTAGACAAAGAATAATTTAATCGATTCACAGTTTGAGGGGTAAAGAAAGAATGTCGCGATGTTAAAACTACAGACGCAACCTATTCGAAGGAATATTTCCTTTTGGACATATGTCCGGTAATGGGGGGGTAATGTGACATCTCAGTGTTTTCAACATAAAATAATAATAATAATAATAATAATAATAATAAAAATTTAAATTAATAATAATAATAAAAATAAAATAAATAATAAGATTAATAATAAATTAATAATAATAATAATAATATAATAATAATAATAATATAATAAGAAAATAAACGAAGATGAAGGCGACGAGAGTTAACTTAAATTATACTTAAAATACTATAACTAATATATTTATATATATATAAAAATATATATAGTATATAAATATATATAAAATCAAAATATCAAATAATAGAAGAGTTAGCTCAAAATAATAAGTCAAACAATGAAATTCTTCATTAATTATATTAGTCCTCGTCATTAAATTAATAATACGTTGTAATTAGGCTAGACGGGTAAACGGGCTCATTAAATGTAAGCTAACCGGTCACCAGTGTATCGGGCGAAAGCCCAAGTAAACCGAGCCCGGCCCGTAGAAATACTAAAGGCAAGTAAGCCTTTTAGTCTAGGTATAAATACTACTCTCCATGGATAGATGGGGGTTGGTCATTGTAATTTTTTCATTTGCATGTAAACTTCCATTCTCTCTCACTTTTTCTTTCTACTTTCTCTCTCTACAATTCTTCCCAAACTCCTCCTTTATTCTTGTTCTTAATATGAAGTGGAAGTGATTATTTGGATTCTGATAGTTCTTATGTGGGAGGGAAAGAGAGTGCTCCCCAACGCTTCATTCTGAGCCCTTGATTCTCATTTGTGTTCTTTATTGATCACAGCTATAATCTTGAGAAACTTTCTCATGTTGATCCCAACGCCGTGATGTGATTTTTACGTAATAAGTGTTTGTTCACTTGGAAAGATCCAAAATAACAAAGAATGAGACTTTGTATATTATACCAAAGTGTCTGGCGGAATCTACACTTTGATACACTAGAGATGTTTAACAATCGAACAGAGTAATAGACAAACAACCAATGAAGCAATGAATAAAATAACAAACTCTTCAATATTATTAAGAATATAATATGAGTACTCTTATACTAGGGTACAACCTTGACGCTATGACAATCTATTCTAAAAAGTATCGTCTAAGTCTATATATATCAAACCAGGATATCCTTTTATAGAACACAAGAGTTCCTTTTACAAATACTAACTACCTAACTTTTAAGGATCAGTTACAGCATCCCATAATAATCTTCCATGCATCACTAATCTCCAAGTCAGCAGCTTTGACCATCAACATAATTAACTCTTTCTCCTAGCAGTAATTAACTAACACGGCGGTACAAAGTAGACTAGGCAGTACTAACTCCTGTAGTAATATTAGTTGTACCCTTTGGCATTATTAATCTGTGAAGAAATATTCCTAACAATCTCTCCCCTAAACATGGATTGTCCTTCAAATCATCAAGTTTCTTCTAATTAAATCTTCAAGACTTCTCCTTTTTTGCTGATGATTCTTTCAAACATTCTTCTACTTCTGTACTTAAGATCTTATACCTTAGAATTCAAACGCTTGTGAACTCTCAGATCACCTCTAATTTCCTTACTTAACCTCTTGAAACATCCTCTTGACTTAAAGTAATTTCTGTTCACTTCATATAATGAATGCCTAACAACATTTTCACCATCAACATAATTGAATACTAGACAAAAATCACATAATCTCCAGCTTATCAAATTGTATTCATGCTGATTTTTCCAAATCTCATCTTCTTCATCAGACTCAAATAGAGTATATAAATCTCCCCACAACATCAAATCAAATCCTTCCTGTCTTGAAGCCCTATACTTTTCCTTGACTATCGAACAATTCCTCCTACATCCTTTTCTATCAAAATCTTCAAGCATCTCACTCAAAACTTGTAGTTCTGGAATAGCCATCAACCTCTAAAAACTTGATAATACATGAAATTCTCTGTCAAAACACAAGTCTTCCAATCTACAACTGGGAACTTTGTATATAGAGATTCAACCTCTATAGGAACCTCTTCTCTTGGTATTATATCCAAAAATCCTTTGAGTTCTTTCTTCTCAGCATCTTCCTCCATCTTTTGTCTCTTCCTTGTGCTTTTTCTAGGAATAGATTTCTTTCTCTTTGCTCTAGTTTCTTTAGAGACTTCTTTCATTTTCTTCTGAGTAGCCACATCTTCTTCTTCCATCTTTTCAGCAGACTTCATCTTTTCAGGAGACTTTTCAGGAGACTTCTTCTTTTCACTTCCATGCTCTACATCCATAGGTTCAATATTTTGATTAAAATCCTAAACCTTTTTAAAGATTGGCCTAATCTCATTGTAAGACGTTCCCTTGAAGTCACAAATCTTGTAGTTCCCCTGATTCTTCAAGTATTTAATCATATTTTTCCTTGCTTGGGCAACTGTCTTTGGTTTCATCTTTTGAGTATGATACCTTATGACTGAAGATCATTCAATTCTATATCGTATAGACTTGGCTTCAGCCATAACTCTTTGTCTTTCCTCTTCATCCCATTGTCTTGCAATCTCTTCATCTCTTGCAATCTGAGCTCTTTGTTCCTCATTCATTTGCTCTTCAAGTTTGATGGCTTCAGCAAAACTTAACCTTTCTTGTTCAAGCTCCTTCTTAGACTTCTTCTTGGGCTCAGACTCTATCATTATGGCTTTTCCCTTGTCTTGTCTTGACCTTTTCTCTGCACTCCTTCTTGTATAAATAATAGTTTGTCCAGCAGTACTAAGGTTTACCTCAGCAGTACTAACTATTGGAACTTCTTCACTAGTAGTACCTTTCTTTGCACCAGCAGTACTAAATTCATCACTTCCTTTCTTACTTCTTATTTTGTACATAGCAAGCAGTAGAAACAGCTTCTGCCCAAAATGTTGTGGTAACTTAGAGTCAGCTAACATTGTTCTAGCAGCCTTAATGAGTGTCCTATACTTCCTTTCAGCTACACCATTTTGTTGAGGAGTCCTAGCTACACTATATTTTCTTTTAATACCTCACCTATCCATCACTTTGTTTTTAAACTCTGTCCCATTATCACTTCTGATTATTTTAACTTTCTTATCCACTAGGTTTTCTACCTCTTTGATAAAGTTTTTAAGGATCTCACTTGTTTCATCCTTAGATCTTAAAAAGAAAACCCATGAAAATCTACTATAATCATCAGTGACTACCAAGCAATACTTTTTATGCATTAGACTACTAACAAAAGTTGGACCAAAGAGATCCATGTGCAGCATAAACAATGGCTTAGTAATGGGACTAAAGGCCTTGGTCTTACAAGAGGCTCTGTGTTGCTTGCCTTTAAGACAGGCAACACAAGTTTGGTCATTCTCAAATCTTTTTAAAGGCAATCTCTACAAAGATTTCTTTGACAAGTTTATTTAATATTTTTAAAAATGAACAAATGACCAAGCTCCTATGCCAGAAGCATTGATTCCTCAGATGTAGCCTTTGCAACTAGACAAGTTAAACCATCTTTAGGAACTATGTTTTTCATATCAAAACTATACATGGAACCTGTCTAGGAATTTAAGAGTATCTGATTTCATCAGCCAACTAAAATAGGAGGATAGAACAAGACATTCAGAGTCAGTAAAAAGAACATAGTTCTTTTTGTCACACATCTGTGAGACACTAAAGAGGTTGAACTTTAACTCTTTGACAAAGTATACATCATCAAAATCAAGATTATCAGTTTTAATAGTACCTTTGCCAGTAATTCTGCCTCCATATGCTCCTCCACCAAAAGTAACATAACCTCCATCAAAGTCTTTAAAATCTGAAAGATGGGTTATGTTTCCAGTCATGTGCCTTGAGCATCCACTATCAACAAAGCCTTTATCATTTAGCTGTGAATTGCTCTGCACATAAAACTTATGAAGTTAGTTTTCTTTGGGGACCCAAGCCATTACTGACTTGGATCTGCCCCGTGCATCAATGTAGTTATATTTGTTGAAAACCAGTGATGCACCATTGGGTTTGATGGGTCTCCAAACCCAACATGCTGAGGGCTTAACACCATTAAATCCCCTTGCCTTGACAGTATTAACAGTTTGCCTACTAGTATTAAACCTTTGATTAAAGCATCTTTTTGTTAATGATGTTCTCTTGTAAAGGGCATGTGAATAGTTGATTGTGCGTGATTTTGAAAATATGTCCTTGGTCTAGCACAATGAACTATTGATTTGGGGTGAGCAGTATAAGAAGGCTAACGGTATTAAAAGAATAGCAGAGTACTAAAGGTCTAACAGTGTTAAAACAGAACATAACAGTAATTAACTTTCTTTAGGCTAGTCTTCATTAAGACTGCTCATGGAGCCATATGTTTAAGTGCACTGGAATGAGATGTTTTAGAATAGTAGTCATTATCCTTTTTGTTATAACTATTTATACTTACTATTCTTTTCCTCTGTTAGTTAGGACAGCTGTATTGAATGTGATCAAAACTTCCACAGATAAAACATGTCTTGTTATTAAACATAAAGTTACATCCTAACTGATTGGATTTTTGACCATTTTAGTTCCTTTGGTTTCCCCTAGGTCTTTGTGACCTGTACATCTCTGCATACCTAATGACCTTTTAACTGGTTTTAAGGTTTAATAAACTCTTTCTTAGTAGCTGTAGGTTTTAACAGTTTTTCTTTTCAACCTTAGTGTTAGGCTCATCATCATCCTATCAGCTGCACCCATCTTCAGTAATTTGAGCATCATTATTCTCTCTAACATTTCTTAGGTTCTTCTTCCTAACATGATTAGAGGATAGAAAAACTTTTCTTTCCATCTTGTCTACCTTAAGTGAAGACTTAACAGAGCTAGTTTCAGTATCAGTTATTTGATGTTGTTCCAAAGAGTCATCAGTATTCTCCTTAGAATTATCTGACTCTTTATCTAACCAGTGGTAGTCTTTCTTAAACTAGACATCCCTAGGACTCCTTAATCAAATAACCTCAGGTTCTTTGATTTCTTCAAGACCTGAATAGGATAAGTCTAAATGTGTTGGTCTATTAAGAATCAAAGGATGAGGTGAGGGGACAGCATGATAACCTACTCCTTTCTTGCTTTTGTCAGTTATCTGACTTTCTAACATTTCACTTAAGTCCTTAGCAGATTTATCAAACTTTGCAATCTTAAACTCAAACCCCTCCTTTTCTTGTTTAACTTTTTCAAGTTCATCTCTAAGTAATCCCATCTGATATTCTTTGTAACCTACACTTCTTTTAAGTAGAGCAATTTCCTCAGAAAAAGAACTTCATGTTCCCTATATTTAAGAATTTGATCTTCTAAAGTTGCTAAACCTCTTTTGTATGTAGCTGCTTTAAAACTAGTATCATCTAATTTAACAAGCAAATCATCATACTGTTTCTTTAGAGCTTCTTAGTTATTTCAGACATAAGATTATAGATCATAGATTTTCATTTGTTACCTAGAAATCTTAAGTATGCCATAAGAGCCTTGTTTGCTGATTTATTCCTCTTCCATGACCACTCCAATCAAATCCAGCACAATTATAGCCCACATTGCCTTGTAAGAAGCACTCTTCAATCTTTACTGCCATTGATGAGCTACCCTTGATGCTAATTTTCATGTTATCTTTACTCCTAGGTGCTCTGCCATTCTCTGAGCAAAATGTCCCTTTTTATGGACAGTTGGAAACATTTCTACCTTTGATTTATCATATACCCAGCAGTTGTTTGCTTCCATCAATGATGATTTTCTTTCCATTCTCTGATAAGAACTTTCTTTCCTCTCTGCTTAGTAGTGCCATGTTCCCACTTTAAGCCATTCTTCCAAATCATCATCATGAAGTTGCTCAAGATCTTCATGAACTAGTTGAGACCCTTTTGGTTGAGTAGATAGAAAGTCATATACTGTAGCATCACTATAGCTAGCAGTACAAATTTCAGTACTGGCAGTATTAACCTATGTGGTAGCAGTACTAACTTCAAGGTTAACAGTAGTAATATTATTAGTACTACTTTCACCTGAAGTAGTTACAAATGCCAAGTTTTTATCATCATTGCTTGCACCAGCAGATTTCCTAACGTTCTGTTTAACAATTTTAAAATTGTTGTACAAATCATCCAAACCCATAGTATCAAAATCAGGTTTGTTCATCCAAACTACCACATGTGTATCCCATTCAGAAGGTAAGCTCCTTAAAAATTTTACATTTACATCTTCTGGTAGAGTAACCACACCCAGAATTGCCAATCTACTAATAAGCCTTTGAAGCATGTTAAAGATAGAATCAAGTGATTCTGAGTTTGAAGCACTAAAGTTTTCATATGGTTGTTTTAACAGAGCCTTCTGTGTCTTCTTTGTTGCTTCATTCCCTCTAAATCAAGCTTTAATTGCAGCAAACATTGATTGAGCATCAACATACTGGTCAAAGGTAAGTTGATATTCATTGGGCAGTGCCATGATTATTAGACTTCTTGCCTTTACATCATTCTTTTTACACGTATTTTCTTCAGTAGTAGAAGGCATAGTAATCTTTGTTGTTGTTGATGTACCAGTTTCTGATGGTATTGTTACAGGAATAAGTACCCATGAATTCCCATTCTCTATGACCTCTCATAGAGCATAATCCTGGATCTGAAAATACTGTTTGATCCTGATCTCCCACATCTCATACTCCCCGAGTTTGAGTATGGGAAGCTT
Organism: Tanacetum coccineum; assembly: GCA_026074375.1. NCBI lineage: Eukaryota > Viridiplantae > Streptophyta > Magnoliopsida > Asterales > Asteraceae > Tanacetum > Tanacetum coccineum. Next base: position 117,325 of record BQNB010001325.1, on the reverse strand, counting down.
AGCCAAAGCATTGTTATGTGTATTCTCTAACTCCATTACTTCTAGATCAAAGTTTCTCAAAGCACAGGCTCTGATACCACTTGTTGATATCCAAGCCCGTGGACGATTCTTTACGTTGTAAAGTGTTTGTTACCTTGGATAAATCCAAAATAACAATGGTTGAGACTTTGTTTGTATATCAAAGTGTATGCGGAATCTACACTTTGATACTCTAGAGGTATTTATCAATGGAACATTACCAAACAAAGAACAGTGAATAAAACACAAACTGCTTTAATATTATTAAATCAATAATACGAGTACTCTTGCAGTACTAGGGTTACAACCTTGAAGCTATTACGTTCTTTCTCTAAGATGTATCTCTATCACTTAAGTGTATGTAAAACCTTAACATAGGATCTCCTTTTATACACCACAAGGAGTCCTTTGACAAAGATACTATCAAAACTTTAGGATAATTTACAATTATAATCATATTCAAAATGTTTCCTAAAATATAAATAGATATACATTTCATTATTTATCTATTGGATCCTTATCTCCAAGTTCAACAGCTTTGACCATAGCAGTATTAACCTTTTTTTCTTAGCAGGTATTAATAACTCTGACAAGTACTAAAGTTTTTGGTTTACTGGCAGTACTAACTCCATTAGTACTGTTAGTTATACCTTGGCAGTATTAACCCTTGTGAAGATTTATTCCCAACAACAGGAAACCCACAAACAAATTACACTAACTTCTAAATACCTAAATTTTCACGCACAGAATCGATCATAGCACATTCGTATGTTAACCATTCACAAAACTTAATTTAAACGAGTATTCTACACATCAAAACGAACAAAACCCCTCAATCAATTTGAAGTTTTACGCACTTTTGATTTGATAAACCCTAATTCATGATTTAGGGTTTTCGTGTTCAAAAGTGAATGAAATCCCAATTCCTTTGAGGAAAGAGATGAGTTGTTAAGAGTGTGAAGAACAATTTTCTATTTATACCTTAAGAGTGAAATCAGCTTGAAATGATGGTTTGGGGGATGATGATCTTGCGTTTGAAGTTGGGAGGGAAAAAGAAATTTTCAAGTGTGTGTGTGTGAAAGTGACGGGGGTGAGTGTGTTATAAAAATAAAATTTGTTTTTGACACATTTTCCCCCTCAAGTATAATATCCTATGCAATTTGTAGATATAAGATCTAATAGGCATTTAAAGTTTAACAAATGGCACATTTAGTCCCTAATGTTTTAACAAGCATACCTAGAAACTTATATTTGCACATATACTCCCTAAAGGCATAAACACATAACAGTTAAGGCTCACATAAGCTAAACTTAATTAACTCCCCTTTAATTGATAACCAGTTATTGTTTAAAACCTTTTCCATTATTACAAAATAGATTTTATAAAGAAGATATTTGACATATTCTCCCCTCAAACAATGACCCATTTTCTATTTAAAGAGTTGTAGTCGTTGTTTGAGTGGTCAAATATCTTTGAAAAACATTTTCTGATGAAGTATTGTTTAATTTAGAAAAACAAACACCATGAAAAATAAGATTTCTCTTATTTTGACACATAAGTGCAATGACAGGTACACTTATGGATTAAAGGAAGCACGGGTTGTGATACATCGTAATCACAAGCCTTTGTATATTCATTTCTCATTGCTTGGGCAACTGTCTTTGGTTTCATCTTTAGAGCATGATACCTTATAACTGAAGGGTCATTCCAATCTATCTTCTTAGATGACTTGACTTCAGACATAGCTCTTTGTCTTTCCTCTTCATCCCACTGTCTAGCAATTTCTTCATCCCTTGCAATCTGTGCCCTTTGTTCTTCATCCATTTGTTCTTGCAATCTAATGGCTTCAGCAAAACTTAACTTTTCTTGTTCAAGCTCTTTCTTAGACTTTTTCTTGGGCTCAGACTCTGTCATTATTGCTTTTCCCTTGTCTTTTCTTGTCCTTTTCTCTTCACTCCTTCTTCTATAAGTAACAGTTCTTCCAGCAGTACTAATATTTTCCTCAGCAGTACTAACCACTGGAACTTCACTAGCAGTACCTTTTGTTGCACCAGCAGTACTAACTTCAGCACTCCCTTTCTCACTGCTTTCTTGATCTTGAATGACTTCAGTGGGAGTCACTTCTTGAATAATAGGTTCAGTTTCAGTACTTGCTTTCTCTTGAACCTCTGCATCAGATAATTTCCTCCCCTGTTTGGAAGAATCATCTTCAACATCTTCATCATCTTCAGAAAGGACAACCTTAGCTCTTTTCCTTGCTTTCCCAATCTTGACTCTAGCCTCTAATTTCTTGACCCTTAGAATGAGCTTAGTGAAAGCAGAACTGTAAGTTTTCTTTGTCTTCCTCAAGTCATCCTCCAAGACTCCAATCCTCTCAGATAGTTTGGTAACCAAATTCATCAATTCATTTAGTTTCAAGCTACCCTCATCACTTCCATGTGAGTGAACAGCATGGAGAGGTGAGTCATGGGGTGTAGGAAAATGGTGTTCTGCTCCAGTTGATGGTTGTGTTGGTGATGGTTGTGTTGGTGCAGCAGTGGTATGATCAGGTGAGTGTTCAAATGAAGGTGCAGGTGAATGTTCAATTGAAGGTTCAGGTGAGGGTGAAGGTTCATGTGAGTGGGAAGGTGAGGATGTGATTCTTGAAGGTGAAGTGGAAGGTTCAGAAACATCTAGCATAGTAGGAAATAAATCAACTTCCTGGCCTGAATATCCCTTTGTAGGCCTCTTCATATTGTTAAAAACTTTGATGCTAAGAGAGGGTACATGATATGTTCTTGAGTGTTATTGAAGTTGTTTCCTTTGTATATCTAAGCATATTTGAATGAACCTAGGGTACATGAAAAACTTATGGGGGATAGAAATATTTGAAACCATATGCTCAAAAATCATCCTAGAAAATATATTTCCTATTGGTAGCTAAACAGATAACAGCAGTTGCAATGTTACTACTAAACTGCTCCCAAGCAGTCTTCTTTGGGCTAAGTCAATGAAGAATATTGTGAATAAGAAACCTCCATTGAGGTAAAAAAGCACCCTTTTGAAAAGTTAACTTATCTGAATCAGTGTGATATCCTATGAGTGCCAATTGCTCAAAGATCTCCGAGTTGGGTATAGAAGTAATACCATCATGATCATCCAACTTGAGATGTCGTCTTAAAGATGCTTCGATGATAGACATTGAGTGACCATCAATGGTAGCAGTAATCTGGACTTCTCCATTATCATCAATAGTAGCTTTCAGCAGACCTCTAAATTGTTTAATAAAAGAATATAACATCTGGCTTCTTTGTGAGAGCATAGCAAATGTTGACTTCGATTTTGGAAATCGATGACTTGATGAAAACCTGCACTTCTGTAGATTTCTCTAACAATGTACCATTTGTTGCTTGTCACAAAAATCCAAATTTGCCATGAATAAAAGTGTGAGTAATCGTGTGGGATATGATCGTGGATGAATATATGAAGGCTGGAGAAAGTTAATTGAGATTTAAATAGAGAAACGTAGAGATATGGTTTGACCGACTTAAAGAAATTGAGTTTATCGTGATTAAATTAAACATATATATAGAAAGATCACGAAAGTCCAATTAGTCAAACTCTATATCATAGGAATTTGGCGGAAATATCTCAACGACTCTATTAATTAATGAAAAATCTGTTAGGCCCAAACAGTACTAACGGTCATCTAGCAGTACTAAATTTGGTCTAGCAGTACTAAAATAAGCCTAGCAGTATTAACTTCTCCACCCAAAAGCAGTACAAACTCCAAAGTTTTGTATTAATAAAAAATAACTTCACACAATCTCTCTTTCTGTTTTTAAGCTCACATTTTATCTCTCAATTCTTTTAACTCACTTTTCACTCTGTCTATTTTTCACACATCTCTCTTTCTGTTTTTAAGCTCACCAAATCTCTCTTTTCTTTTGGCTCACAAATTCACACAAAGTATAGTTTTTGGCAAACTACCAGCCATTAACGGATTTGAGTAGTCTTTACAAATTTGCTGTTTGCTTTGGACTAGCCAAATGACTTCATTGTAAAAACTGTGTGCAATGATAACCATATTGTTTTGAGTAAACTATCAACTATCAACGGATTTGATAAGTCTTTACCAGTAGCCATTTGCTCTGGACTAGTCAATTCTTAATGTCTATAAGACATGGTGAACTGATGACCATTTGTTGTGTGGTGTTAAAACCAACACTTGAAGAACAAACAACATTCCTCCCTTTAAATATTGAACCATTGAGTAACCAATTTCTCATTCATTGCTTATCATGTAAGATTTAGCTTGTAAAACCAAGAAAAATATACATTAACCATTTTCTTGTTTTAGCAATATTAAATGGTGCTAACAGAATTAAACAATGAGACATAGAATAACTAGCGTGCTAACTATAAGTAACAGTTTAGACAAACAGTTTTAATTATAACTTGCGTGTACTAATTATAATAGCAGTAGTAATTCACAAAGACTTAACAGTACTAAATTTAACAAACTTACAAAAACAAAACAAAGAGATATGGGCATTTAGGGATTACATTCCAATAATTGAGACCAAGTACTGAAAATCTACCAGCATCAAAACCTTTTGTGAAGATCTGTACATTATTGATCAGTGTCAATCTTAGCCAATATGAATCAACTTTTTAACATTCAGTCGATTATAAAATGATGCCTAATCTCTATATGTTTTGTTTTAGAATGTTGAACAGGATTTTCTATTATGCAGATTGTACTAGTATTGTCAATATAAATAACAGTATTCATGAAATTGTACCCATACTCCAGCAGTTGGTTTTGAATCCAGAGAACCTGTCTACAACAATTTGCAGCAGCCACATATTCAGCCTCAGTTGTAGAAGTGGCAACTACAGTTTGTTTCTTACATTGCCAACGAGAGATCAAGCACTTTTTCCCAAAAACTAACAACCTCCAGTGGTTGACTTCCTATTTTTGTAGCTCCAGCATAGTCACTGTTAGTGTAAGCAACTAATTCCAGGGATAATCCTTAGGATACCAAAGTCCTAAAGATGGTTTTCCTTTAGGTATCTAAAAATTCTACTTAACAGCTAAGAGATAGGATGTCTTTGGAGAAACCTGAAACCTTGCACATGCACAGACTGCAAACATAATATCTGGCCTGGATGCTATAAGGTACATCAAAGATCATATCATAGATTTATAAAGATGTTTCTCCATCAGCAGCATCTCCATCTTGAAACAAAGGCTTTTCTCAAATTGTTATAGTAGAGGCCAGACTTCACATCTGTGTAGTTGTATTTCTTCACAAAATCTCATGGACATATTTATCTTGACTGATAAAAATGCCTTTCTTTTTCTGTTGGACCTGTAAACCCAAAAAGAAGGTAAGTTCTCCCATAGAACTCATTTGAAACTTATCCTTCATAAGCTTCTCAAACTCATCACATAACTCCTTCTTTGTAGATCCAAAGATAATGTCATCCACATATATTTGAACAAGCAAGATATGTCCCTGTTGTCTCTTGATGAATAATGTTTGGTCAATCTTTCCTCTTTGAAAACCATTGCCACAAGAGTAATTGGCCAAAGTGTCATTACCAAGTCTGTGGTGCTTGATGCTAGTCCATATAATGCTTTCACTCCTTATAGACTTTTAAGGTGGTCAGGATCTTCAAAACCTGGAGGCTGACATACATAGACCTCCTCTTCAATCTGACCATATAGGAAAGCACTTTTGACATACATTTGGTAGACCATATATCCCATATATAAAGCATAAGCCTGGAATATTCTTATGGCCTCAATCATAGCCACAGGTGCAAAGACTTCATCCATAGTTCTATTGCCCTCTTCTTGAGAGTCCTTGAGCAACAAGTCTTGCTTTGTTTCTGATGACAATCCCCCTTTCATCTTTCTTGTTTCTGTATACCCACTTTGTACCAATTGCTCTATGACCTTTAGGTAAATCCACAAGAATCCAGACCTTTTGCAGTTTGAACTGTAGGAGTTCCTCCTGCATTGCTTCTACCCATGCTGGATCACTAAGAGCTTTAGAAACCCTTTTTGGTTCTTCCTGAGAGAGGAAACAAGCAAAAAGACATGTATGAAGGTCCTTATGAGTCTTCCCTTCATATATAGCACTAAGAAATCCTAGTTCAGAGTAAGAAGATGTCATTCTTCTTGTTTGAACAGATGACTGCACATCACCAATCACATGATCAATTGGGTGATCTTTGTGAATTCTTGTGTGAGGAGTGGTAGGTACTGCATAAGATTGTGGAATGTTCCCCAATTCAATTCCTTGGAACTCCACTTGTGTGTCTTCAGATGCATGACTAGGGCCTACCAAGTCTTCAGGGGTAGCAGTATTAACTTCAGGGACAGCAGTACTAACATCTCTACTACCAGTATTAACTTCTGGGCTGGCAGTATTAACTTGTTGATCAGCAGTACCATTATCCTCAAGACTGCTATCTTCAGGAGACTTTTCTGTAGCATCATTCTCATCTTGTACCCTATCTTTATCTTGTATTGGAGCATCAGCAACAGATCTTGGTGCATTATTACCAAAATATGAAGCATCCTTCCAAATTGGCATTATAATGCAATCTTGATCTTGTTGAGAAGATGTACTAGACTCAGAAACTCCTTGTATACCTGCAAAGTCAGTTAAAATGTTCCTACAACCACTAGTACATAATTCATTGATTTGGTTAGAGAATCAAGATCAAATAGCCACTTTGGACCATTTCCTTCTAACATAGGCTTATTCTCTAAGAACCCAATATGCAAGTTTTCCTGAACTTTCCTGGTTCTAGTGTTGTATACCCTAAAAGCTTTGCTACTTAAGGAATATCCAACAAAGAAACCTTCATCACTCTTTCCATCAAACTTGCCCAACTTATCTAAGGTATTGAGAATAGTAACATGACATCCAAAAGGTTTCATGAATCTTATAGCTGGTTTAAAACCTCTAAAGAGTTCATAAGGAGTCTTGTTATGAGGCTTGACTATTATTGGAACCTATTCTGTTCATAGCAAGCAGTAGAATAATGCTTCTGCCCAAAGAATGTGGTAGGTAAACTTAGTGTCAGCTAAATTTGTGTATAGCAGCTAACGAGTGTCCTATTCTTCCTTTCAGCTACACCATTTGCTGATGAGTCCTAGCTATACTATATTTCTCTTTTTCATACCTTTTCCTTACTGAAATCATCAAGCACTTTGTTTTTAAAACTCTGTCCCATTATCACTTTCTGATTTTATTTTTTTTTTTTTACTTTCTTATCACTAGTTTTTTTACTTCTTTGTTTAAAATTCTTAAGGATCTCGTTTTTCATCATTAGTTGATAAAAAGAAAACCATGAAAAATCTGCTATAATCATCAGTGACTACTAAGCAGTACTTTTTATGCATTAGGCTACTAACAAAAGTTGGACCAAAGAGATCCATGTGCAGCATAAACAATGGCTTAGTAATGGGATTAAAGGCCTTGGTCTTACAAGAGGCTCTGTGTTGCTTGCCTTTAAGACAGGCAACACATGTTTGGTCATTCTCAAATCTTTTTAATGGTAGATCTCTTACAAGATTTTCCTTTGACAAGTTTATAATATCTTAAAATTTATATGACCAAGCCTTTATGACATAGCATTGATTCTTCATGATGTAGCCTTTGCACTAGACAAGTTAAACTATCTTTAGGAAAACTAGTTTTTCATATCATATGTGGACTTGTTTCCTGTCTTGGTTATTTTAAGAAGTATCTGATTTTCATCAGGCAACTTAAAATTAGGAGATAGGACAAGACATTCAGAGTCAGTAAAAAGAACATAGTTCTTTTTGTCACACATTTGAGACACACTAAAGAGGTTGAACTTTAACTCTTTGACAAAGTATACATCATCAAAATCAAGATTATCAGTTTTAATAGTACCTTTGCCAGTAATTCTGCCTCCATATGCTCCTCCACCAAAAGTAACATAACCTCCATCAAAATCTTTGAAATCTGAAAGATGGGCTATGTTTCCAGTCATGTGCCTTGAGCATCCACTATCAACAAAGCCTTTATCATTTAGCTGTGAATTGACTATGCACACAAAACTTATGAAAGGTAGTTTTCTTTGGGGACCCAAACATTACTGACTTGGATCTTGCCTCGTGCATCAATGTATTATATTTGTGAAAACAGTGATGCACCATAGGGTTTGATGGGTCTACCAACCCAACATGCTAAAGGGCTTAACAGCATTAAATCCTTGCCCTGACGTATTAACATTTTGCCTCCAGTATTAAACCTTCGATAATAAGGACCTTTTTGTTAATGCTGTTTCTCTTGTAAAAGTGCCCTGTGAACAGTTGATTGTGCATTGATTTTGAACATATGTCCTTGGTTAGCACAATGATTTGTTGATTTAGGGTTAGCAGTATAAGAAGCCTAACAGTATTAAAAGACCTAGCAGTACTAAAAGGTCTACCAGTGTTAACAGACCTAACAGTATTAACAGGCCTTGCAGTATTAAACAGATTTTAGGCCAGTCTTCATTAAGACTGCTCTTGGGCCATATGTTTGTGTGTACATGGGATTGAGAGTGTTTAGGACAACTGTATTGGAATGTGATCAAACTTCACAGTAAAACATGCCTTGTTTATTAAAAACATAATGTTACATCTAATTGATTGGATTTTTGACCATTCCAATCTTTGGTTTCCTCTAGGTCTTGTGACTGTACATCTTCTGCGATCATAACTAACCTTCCTAATCTGGTTTTTCTGGTTTAACAAAACTCTTTCTTAGTAGCAGTAGGTATAAACAGTTTTCTATTCAACCTTAGGCGATAGGCTCAACTTCATCCTTTATCATCAGACACCCAATCTGCAATAATTAGGAGCATCATTATTCTCTCTAGTTTCTTAGTTCTTATCCCTAACATGATTAGTAAGGATCAGAAAAATTTTCTTTCAATCTTTGTCTACCTTAAGTGGAGACTTAACAGAGCTAGTTTCAGTAGCAGTCATTTGTTGTTGTTTTAAAGAGTCATCAGTATTCTCCTTAGAATTATCTGACTCTTTATCACAACCAGTTGTAGGCTTTAAACTAGAAACCCTAGGACCATACTCATTTACCTTAGTTTCTTTGAATTCTTCAAGACCTAAATAAGATAAGTCTAAAGGTGTTGGTCTATTAAGAATCAAAGGATGAGGTGAGGGGACAACATTATAACTAAAACCCTTTTTGCTCTTGTCAATTATCTGACTTTCTAACAACTAATCTAAGTCTTTTGCTGATTTTTCAAATTTTGCAATCTTAAACTCAAACCCCTCCTTTTCTAGTTTAAAATTTTCAAGCTCAGTCCTAAATTAATCCATTTGTATTCTTTGTGACCTTCCACTCTTTAAGCAAATCAATTTCCTCAGAAAAAAGGACTTCAGATTCTTTATATTTAACTACTTGTCCTTCTAAAATTGATAAACATCTTTTATATGTAGCTGCTTTAAAACCAGTATCATCTAATTTAACAAGCAGATCATCATAATGTTTCTTTAGAGCTTCATAATTATTTAGACAAGATTTAGAACAAGATTTATCAATTGATACCTCAAAATCTGTGAATGTCATGAGAGCCATGTCTGCTTGAATTTCATCTTCTGCCATGTTACTCCAATCAAATCCAGCACCATCTATAGCACATATTGCCTTTTCAAAAGCATCTTCAATCTTCACCGCCTTTGATGAGCTACCTTGATTCTAATTTCTGTTGTCTTTACTCTTTGGTGCTCTGCATTCTCTAGCAAAATGTCCCATTTTATGACAGTTGAAACATTCTACCTTTGATTTATCATATCCAGCAGTATTGCTTCCATTAATGATGATCTTCCTTCTAGTTCTCTGATAGAACTTCCTTGCCCTCATGCTAAGTAGTGCCATATTCCACTTTAGATCCATCTCTTCCAAATCATCATCATGAAGTTGCTCAAGATCTTCATGAACAAGTTGAGACCCTTGTGGTTGTGTGGACAAAAAGGCATAAACTGTGGCATCACTAAAACTAGCGGTACTAGTTTCAGTACTAGCAATATTAACCTTGGTGGTGCCAGTACTAACTCCAGTGTTAACAGTATTAATAGTATTAGTACTACTTGGACTGGAAGTGGTTAGAAATGCCAAGTTCTTATCATCATTGTTAGCAGCAGCAGATCTCTTAACCTTTTGTTCAACAATTTTAAAATTGTTGTATAAATCATCCAAACCCATAGTATCAAAGTCGGGTTTGTTCATCCAGACTACCACATGTGTATCCCATTCACAAGGTACGCTCCTCAAAAACTTAACATTTAGATCTTCTGGAGGAGTAACTATACCCAGAATTGCCAATCTACTAACAAGCTTTTGAAGCCTGTTAAACATTGATTGAGCATCAACATACTGATTGAAGGTAAGTTGATATTCATTGGGTAGTGCCATTAGCAGTAGACTTCGAGCCTTTACATCATTCTTTTTGCAAATCTTTTCTTTAGCAGTAGAGGGCACAGTCATCTTCAATGCTGTTGATGGACCAGATTTTGGTGCTGTAACAGGAATAGGTACCCAAGAATTCCCATTTTCTATTACCTCTTATAATGCATAATCTTGGATCTAAAAGTATTGTTTAATCCTTATCTCCCACGTCTCATACTCCCCGAGTTTGAGCATAGGAAGCTTTGCCAACGCATTGTTCTGAGAATTTTCTAACTCCATTACCTCTAGATTAAAGTTTCTCAAAGCACAGGCTCTGATACCACTTGTTGATCTCACGCCTTGATCAATTCTTTACGTAGTAAAGAGTTTGTTACCTTGGAAGAATCCAAAATAACAAAGATTGAGACTTTTTATGTATACCAAAGTGTATGCGAAATCTACACTTTGATACTCTAGAGGTGTTTATCAATGAAATAGTGATAACCAAACAAACAATAAACAATGAACCAAACTGCTTCAATATTATTAGAATAATACGAGTACTCTTGTAGTACTGGGGTTACAAACCTTAAAGCTATTACAATCTTTTTCTAAAAGTATTTCTATCACTTGAAAGTATATATCTATTCTAAACATGGGATATCCTTTTATAGAACACAAGGAGTCTTTTACAAAGATAACAACCTATCTTTTAGGATCAGTTACAATTCAAATATAAATATCCCGTAATAATCTCCATGCATCCTTATCTCCAATTCAGCAGCTTTGACCATCAGTAGTACTAACTCTTTCTACTAGCAGTATTAATTAACACTGGCAGTACTAAGTTTGTACTGGCAGTACTAACTCCATTAGTACTGTCAGTTACACCTTGGTAGTATTAACTCTTGTGAAGATTTATTCCTAACACCGTTTGGTTTCATTTGGTTTGTATTGCTGTTGTCTGCAACTTAGGTTTTGTTTGGTTCTCGGACAGTTACGAGGGTCGGTTGCATTTGTTTGTATTGCTGTTGCCTGCTGCTGTTTCGAGCAGTTACACGGGTTCAACACGGGCTCCTTAAACAAGTTGGCTTGCTGTTGTCTTGTCTGCTGTTTTGTTCATTTGCTGTTGCGTCTGCTATGTGTATTGGTGGTTGGTTTGTTGGTTTAAACTGCTTGGCTGGTTTGCTGTTGTGGTTGTTTCGACTGGTTATCGGATAGTTTGCTGGCCCTAATAGTTGTTCGTGGGTGTGTTGTTTTTGACTTATTTGACACACACTAGCATTCTAGGATTGTTTGCTTATTCACAGCCGTTTTCGGATAGTTTGTTGTTTCAGACAATTTTGTTGCTTCTGTGAGGGTTTTGACTAGGTTTCGACACTGGTTTGTGTTGTAGCATGCCTGTCATACGCTTTCATTGCCCTTTTGTAGGTCTTAGTGGATGCCACGATGGCAGTGGAAACATGCTTACCAAAACTTTAATGTTTACTCACCTTGGGGATCGTCATTGCAAGGGTGATGCGCAAGCTATTACTAAACAATCTTTGGCCACTAATCTTGCAGTTTTTGACAAGGTTGAGGTTACATTTAAGCGTATGGGCCTTTGTTGTGTGAGGTTTGCGTCAAAACACACACTCTTCGTTCCAAATGTCGCCAAAGCAGTTCTGATTTTATACCACCCCCTGGTTATGGTGACGGTATTGTTAGGTTTATACTTTATGGCTTTACCAAACCTTCAACTCCCTCTTCTTCGGATCCTCTTGACCATGTTGACGTTTTAGGAAAAGATGTGTATGGTGGTTTTACCTTGACTCTTCTTGACCGTTTGCTTTCTAAAGGGTTACGCACTGTCAAATCTATCCCTCCTAAGTGCCGATTAGGATCCTCTAGGGTCCTAAAAGGCGCTCTTAATAAGGTGATCTGCACACCGGATGACATCTCTTATTGGGTTAGTTTATTAGTGTTACCTCTTTGTCTCCTTAAAACCTTTAGTCTGAGGAGTAATCTTGAGTGTAAGTCTGCTACTAAGCGTCAACGCCAGGAAGAGTGCATAATTAGTGGTATTCGTTCGTGGGGTATGTCAGGTGGTATTTTGTAGCTTTTGAGGGAAACTTTAGCTGAACCAGCACTTTCGTTGTCTGATATTCTAGAGGAGGACCTTGAGTCGAGTGACCAAAATATCAAGCAGTGCAAAAGGAAAATATGTGATGGCCATTATACCGCGGCTGTTAGAGTTTTATCTTCTTCAGGTATTGCTTCTTATACTGATGCTACTCTTGATGACTTAAAAGCCAAGCACCCTGGTATGTGCTTAAATATACATACCTTTTACCTAATAAAATGAGCTTAAAAGACCAATAATGACCAATAAATACAGAAAAATGCATTGTATTCGTTTGTATTGTGAATTGTGTCTTGCAGGTAACGGATATTGCACAAAAAGACAAAAATGAAGCAAAACGGACAAAACCGGGTACAAGAGTGGAAAGAGTATGAGAAATCGAAGCCGAAGGCGTATACATCTTTAATGGGCAAACCCGTACCCAATTTATTGGACCGGGTCAGCCCACTAAAGTGTTATACTTATAAACCTCAAAACCTAAAACCCATTTAAATAAGACAAAGGCCAAATCCATTTTCTATAATCCTAAAAAGGCCCAACTTATAAAAGCCCAATCCTAACCCGTCCAAGTCAAAGTCTTATTAGCTCGAGTCAAAAGATATAAACGTTTGGTCAAATGGGAGTTATTGTTTATCCCTTACCTCCACTCTTTTCCCTCCCTCACTTACACACACAAACGCATGTTAATTCTTTTCACCCCACGCACACCACTCTTCTAGAAGACCTCTTGACAACCCTGACACCTCAAGTCCATACTGGCAATCCGCAGGGTAACAATGATTGGAGGAGAGGAAGTGACACTTGATCTAATGGCTCAAGGATTAGATGATCAAAGGCGATTTAGATTTAAGGGCTAAGATGAGAGAATAAGGACGCTCCTCCAAGGCCTGGAAGCTTCCCTCGATTGCTATAAATAGGGCTTTAGGTTTCATAGCTTAGGAGTAAATTTTGGCGTAGTAGAATAGTTATTTTAGCTTTTGTCTTTTTGTAATTTTTCTTTTCTATATCTTGTAATTAACTTTTAATTAATAATATTTCATTTTTCTTTGAGATTTAATACTGTCTTTACTTTTATTGTTTTTGTTAAGTTAAGTTTACATTGATTTATAAGCTTTATAAAGCTCTCTTTTACTTACAAGGCTACTATATTTACTTCAGCTTTGCTAAAGCTTAAGTGAATAAGAATTCCATTTAGACAAATCAAAATTTGATTGAATAAGCCAAAGGGAAGATAAGCCAGATTTGGATGGGCGTATGGGCTTATTCTTAGCTTATTCTTATAAGCTAGCTTGTAGATCAGCTCCTAAGAGCATATACACCCTTGTTTAGAGCAAAGGGAAATGGTATGTTCATCTTTTCAATTTATGGCTTAAGTTTCTGCAGTAGCTTATTCACTGCTTATTCATTGCTTATTTCTGCTTAACTTGGTTTGTTATGTCTTATTGTTGCTATTTGGATTAAGTTTTATGCTTATAAGTCATTAGATTGTGTTTTCATATAATCTGTCTCTATTTCCAATTAGAATAGCTTTTGAGTCTTGCTTACTATTAAGTGCTTAATTGTCCTAAGTCAATGCTTTTTAGTCCTTAATATACTTAATATTCAATCTGTTTTCAATTATCTGAGCTTATTTTTGTCTGTTTAGCTTAAAAATGAAAAATCTCATCTTAAAGGGGTGTTTGGCTTAACAGTATTAACCAAAAGTTAATATTGCTTGTGCACTTTTGTTTTGAAATTAATTTGATTAAGCTTTAAATCAGTATTAGTGTGAGTTTTAATGAAGTTTGAACAAGTCTAGTTAAAATTTTAGATTTGGTTTTTCAATAAGTAAGTCTGCTAGTTTAAATAAAGGTCCAAAAAGCTATTTTATGTGATTCTACTTAAGGTATGGTTTTTATGTTCAAAGTGGTTATATTGGCATCAATGAATTTTGTTAAGAGTTGTTAGTCTTTGGAAACTCTTTTTAAGCATTTTAGAACAAAGTCAGTCAAGTAGAAGTAGTTGATTTGAGCTTTAAATATCCAAATGTACAGATCATATCAGACCTTATTTCAACCTAGCTTTGATTAAATTTTATTACATTTAGCCCAATCTAGTCTAGTCATAATATGTTTTTAGTTTGTAGATTGTCAAGTTAGTTTTTGAGTCCCAAATTTAAATATAAAAGTTGTCATTTAGTTAGTTTTTGAGTCCTAAATTTAAGTATAAAAGTTGTCATTTAGTTTTTCAAAAAGCCAAAAAATTGGAAGTAGTCTGCCACTTTCACTTTGCTTTTCTAGTTGATTTCTTAGGCTTCTTTGCTAAATTTCAGCTTATTTGTTTCATTTGGGTATGGGTGTTCATCTGTTTTCAGTCATTAGCTTTTTCTTAGTGCTTCTTTGTCCAAATTATTAGCTTAAAATTTGTGTCAAAGTCTTTTAAATCATGTTTTAAAAGTCTGCTGTCTATTTTGCTTTTAGTTCTTTTTCAGCTTATTCTTTTTGCTTATTTCTTTCTCTTATCGCTTATTAGGTCTAGGGGTTTAAGCTGTCATAGCTTATTTAAGTCTCTAGTTGCTTATTGAGTCTTAGCATGTCTAAACAGTTAAGCTTAATGTCATTAAGTTAGAAGCCCAAATCTGTTATTTTGATTAAGCTTTTTATAGCTTATTTTTAAGTTCTGTTAAAAGTCTCTTTATTAATGTTGTTTGTTTTAGCTTTTTCAAAAAGAAAATTAACCAAAAAAAGATGTTTTCAAAAAGGGAAAGCCACAGGTTTCGAACCTGTGACCTCCCCCTTAGCACTCACATGCCTCAACACCACACACACTTAACCAACTCGCCCTTAGGTCTTTTTCAGTTTAATCATGCACAATTTAATACTTAAGGTTTCTTTCAGTTTCATGCTTATTCGCTTATTCGCTTAATAAACTGCTTATTCATTTAGCAAATTTTCCTGTTTTTATTTTTCTTAGATTTTAATTAGTTCAAAGTATTTTTCATGAATTTTTTAGATTTTTATAATTTAGTTTACTATTTTTTATTCATTTTTTAGATTTAAACTGTTTTTAATTCATAATAAATAAAATAAAAATAAAAAATATATAATTTTTTTTCTAAAATTAATTTTAGTCATTTAGGATTTATAAAAAAATAAAAAAAACATTTTTAGGGTTAATTTTTGATAATTTAGTTTTTAAGTCGCGTTTTTTTAAGTCTCGTTAACGTTTTTAGCCATTATCTTTAATTGCCTTTATTGTTTGCTTGCTTTTACGTGTTTGTGCATTATATTTGTTAGAAATAAGAAACCAAATGAAAATTTTGAAATATTTAATCACGCGATCACGAACTTAACCTTGATTTTCAATTCGCACCTCGTCGGGATACGACTCGGGAAGGTTTTGAATTTTACTTTGGATAAAAGTAATCTTCTAGAATACTCGCGGATACTTATCTTATACTATAATTGAAATTAGGTATTTTTGGTATATATTATATATCCTATTTTGCTTAAATCAATTTTTGGCGCCGCTGCTGGGGAGGTATGTCCTTTCTAACAAAACCGAGTACATTGTTGACAGCTAAAGCATCGATGGAAGTTTGTCTGATGAGAAATTTATGATGGACTTGGAGGTGTTCATGCCATCGAATAAAAAACCTATGTAGATGCTATGGTGGACAATATAACTTGCAACAACAATCCGCCCAATGATCCCATGAACTTAAATGAGCAGACATTTTCAAAGGAAATACCACTACATTCGCGAAGTAATTCAAGAACATGAAATTGTCCTTAAGAAAGTTCACACACATGATAACGTAGTTGATCTGTTTACAAAGCCAATGCCATATAATAAGCATTATGAGCATGCAATGGCGATTGAAATTTGTCCTGCTAGTAGTCTCATGTAAATCTGTGATATGTTAGCTAGTATCTGGATAATGAGATGTTAAACGATTATTATTTATTTTCAATGAATTAATATACGGGGTATCTTGTCTTTCATTTAAATAAATTGTGTTCTATAGTTTGCATTTTTATAATCCAAGAATGACTTGCTGCATTCTAAAGCCATATCCATTACCAGTTAACGATAAAATATTATTGTTAATATAAGATATAAGTGAGTGTTTAGGGAGTTTGTTATTCTAAGAATATTTAAAGAGTGATTCTTCCAACTACACATGTATATTCAATGAGGTTGAATATTGGATACCCCACCCGTGTTTAATCACTTAAATTGATACGACTTCATTGGGTGCAATACACACATGGTGAAAGAGAGTTATAGTTTATACCCTTGAGAGCATGGAGATGCGAAGTAGGTTTTAGCCTGCATGAGGATAAGCATTCTTGACTTAGTCTACTACTACGTTACTTAGTTACGCTTTCAAAAGGAAGTCATAAAGACTAATATTCATAGATGTTTTGAGTGCATGCGAACACTTGAAGTAAAAATAGATTTTTATAACCACCCCGTGTTTTAGGGTTCATTGACGACGCCAAAATTCCACAAATGTTCCTTTGTATTTAATGTGTTTGCTTTAAATCGTAAACGTTAAGTTTAATCGCGTACGCCAAAAATTAGCGTTCAATGTAAACGGGCATCAAACGATTAAATGTTTACATAAGAAAGTTTAATAATTAGTTTGATTATAATTATTACTTTGGTTCATTTTATTTTATTGGTTGCGTAATTGATTTCGTTTCGTCGATACAAAAAACGTTTAGGCAATTCCCCCGTAACCACCAAAACTTTTATAACGGCTTCAATAAATACTCACATTTATACCCAGATTACATAAAAATTACAAAAATATATTCATATATATCCCTTATATGGCCGGATTTATTTTTTGATGGCAATTGATACAAAGAAATATGAAAAAAAATCTTGCAACTTGGTTTTGTACAACATCTACACCATTAAACCTAGCTTTTCTTGTTTCTTTGACCAAAGACCAAGACCAAGACTTCCTAAAGACCCTCACTATGTCTCCTTGACTAGTCTTACATATACAATACTTATACATTGCAAGTATTAACACACAACACAAAAACACTTAACCAAAAATAAACCATTCCTCCCTTTCTTCCTTGTCTAGCTCACGGCTCAAAATCCCCAACACAAACAATCCATACAAATTATTTTACCACTTATACAAGCATTCACACATTATTCCTAAGACATACTAAGGTGTTTTAAAGTATTGGTTAAGCATTTGAAAGGTGTAAGCAAGTATTTACAAGATTAGGGTTTCCTTAGAATAATTAGGGTTTCATTCTTACAAGCTTGGGTTTAAAGTCTAAACAAGGGTTTAGCACATATTTCTCATCATCATTGTTCATCATAAGGTTATCTAAAAACCTTTATCTTTTCATTTCATGAGTTTATATGTATATGATGTTCTATGTAGCAAAATCATCATTTAGGACATGTTTAACTTGTAAAAGTGGATTTTTCTTGTAAACATGATTTTGTGAACTTATACACATGTTATATGGATGATATTATGAGGTTATAAATGGATACATAAGTGTTTTACAATCTTGGTTAAACTTAAAAAGTGTTAATGCAAGATTAGGGTTTTTAATGATTTACTTAAAAAGCTACAAGTAAAAGTGTATAAATAACTTTGTAAGCTTGTTAATCTTGTTACCATGGACTTGTGAGGACAATGAATGGACTAATGGACTTTATTATATGTAACACATATAATATATATGGTAAAGAATACTTGTAGTAAGTTGCAATATTCTAAAAAGTACATAAATAAATAAGCTTTATATAAAAGTATAATACATCAGTATATTCAAAGGCTGCTTAGATTCTTTGAATTTAAATCAGTTGGTTTGATCCTATTATACAAAAAAATAAACGTCTTGTGAGACGTTCCAAAAAGGTAAAACTACGAACAACGGAGTTAATAACGAAAAAGCTACAAAAAAACAAACTATGTTACGTTAATAAACCGGGTTTTATAAAATAAACTTTATAAAAGCAAGTTATAAAATACTTCTAAAACAGAAAGTTTAACACACATATTTTTAGGATTTCAAAACAATAAGAAACGTAATTTTTTGATTAAAAACGAAGAAGTTATGAATTACGCGAGTTCATATACTTAAAATGTATAAAAATACTTTTATAAAACCATTTTTATAAAAGTTACTATTCATGACAGGAACATTTATTTTTGTAAACCTCATAAATAAATAAAACTTTCAATTACGAGAACGTGCTCGAAAGAATTACTAAAAACGGAGCTAAAACGAATAAAATACGACGTTTACGATAATTAAAGTTTATAAAAGTAATTTTATAAACCATGAACAGTAAAAATTTCTGTTCATCAGGAGAGCCCCCTTTATGAAAGTGTGATAAATTTGATAACGAATACGTGCTCGAAGGAATCGCTAAAATCGGGATTAAAACGAATAAGTTATTGCATTTACGAGTTTACGACAATTAAATTTATAAAACGTCATAAACAGTAAAAGTACTGTTCATCAGGAGGTTATAAAATATAAAAATGTAATATTTTTATATATCATCTTAATACGAAGACGTGGACGTAAGAAACGCGAGAAACGGGTTTAAAACGGGAAAGTTATGCTAGTTTTACTAAAACGATAATTATAAACGTTTTCACTCTATAACAACGATTTTAAAATTACAAATAGATGGTGATGTAGCTACATAGACTTGTATGTGATATTAGTTAATCAATGTGATTAGTACTTATACGACCTATATTGGATTAGGTTGCATTCGATCATTTACGTGACGCATTATCTGTGATATTTGGATTATCAGTAACTCAAGGTGAGTTCATAGCCCCACATTTTGATCATTATAAACATAAGGTAAGAAAAAATAGCAGTAATTAAGGCAGAAAATAAAGAAATATAAGCTAAAAATAAGAAAGTGCAAAAATGGCATTGGAAAATGAAAATTTTGTGACTTACAATGGGTCCACAATGCTTTGGGTTAGGAATATAAGCTTCCAAATCAGTTCCCTTATCCAACCCTATAGCTTACATAAGCACTAAACAAGGTCCATCCAATATTTGCCATGCTCCTTGATTCTTCGTACAGATGCTTTTTATGATATTTATTTTTTATATTTTTGCGAGAATTAAGTCACTTAGACAACACAAAGATAAAAGAGCTCCCATTGCAATAAGATTGGGACAGTACCTTTATAAGGCTTTTTAGAGCTTTTAAAACGTTTTATTAACAAGTAAACAAAGATTAAAAAAAACTGGGGAATATTTACTAAAAATGCTTCAACCTTTTCATTAAACTAAAGATTGACAAGTGGGGGGGGGGGGAGACTTGGAAAATAACTGATAATAAGCTACAAGTGACTGAAAAAGAATAAGCTGAAAGAAAAAGATGATCTTCCTCAGGCTTACAAGAGGCTTATTTATAGCTAAAATCTTCACTTCTTGGGTCTTCCTTTTGTGCTTTCTTTGTGAGGGGGAACTGAAATGTGTTTCTCTTGTGAGACAATCTCCAAAGCTTAATCCCAGCCATCAAAATCAACTTGTGCTTCTTTGAAATCCATCACAGCCATCGAATGAGTCTTTCCTTGAAAAATGTGGAGGATTGCCAATGTGGCATGGCAACATGTGACTAAGGTTTGGTAGTGGAGGAGGGGGTGGGTTTTACCCATGAGTGGTTTTGGTGTTGCAGGGTAAGAGGGAGGAAGGAGACTCGTGAATAGTACTTGGGTTTTGAGCTTTGAGCGGGAAAGAGTATATACTCTATTTGTTAGTATAAGCAGGGGAAGATTTTGAGATTTGGCAAACAAGGCCTTAAACTTGTATACTCTTGTTGCAAAAGAAGTCCTTGTGTGATACAAGGTTGAGGGTTTGGCAGAAATGCCTCCTCAACCTTATAACTCTATTTTCAAAAACAGTCCTTTGGTTAATACAACTTTAAGGGCTTGGCAAGTTCAGCCCCTAGAGTTATATTTAAGAAAAATGCAAAATCAGCCCTTGTCTTCTTTCTACTTGTAATATAACTTTGGGAATTGGGGCAATTTTAGTCCTCAAGTTATATTCTGTTTCTGATCAGTTTCTCGGAGTTGACTCTGACCTTTTGTCGGCGGTTGACTTTGATTGACTATTTGGACTTTTTTGTTGAAGTTTTAACTTGGTTGAATTTTTGCTTTGTCTTTCACACATTTCCATTCCTCGTGCTTAGTTTTGTGTTTTTGGCTTAGTTTTTGGCCTTTTGTGTGCTATCCGTTGTCCTTACACAATATCACAATGCAAAACAAACATATATTTGGTAGTTTTTGTCTGTTTTTGGTCATTTAGGCTCGTTTTATTGGATATAAAATATGTGTAATTAAGCACATATTAGTGTCCAAATCCATCGAGCTTATGGATGTTATTGCCAAGCTTAATGACCCTCAGTGTGAGTTGCTACTTCTTCGTGTCTCTGTGGGTATTTCTAAACTATATTTTGCTATGCGTACGTGTTCTCCTTAGGTCTTTGTGGGAGCTCAACATTCATTTGATATGGCTCTTCGTTCTTCTCTAAAGCGCATTGTTACTGCTGTTGGGCCTGGATTTGGAGATTGGCAATGGAGGCTTGCCACCTTACCTTTTTCCTACGGGGGACTCGGTGGGTTACTCTGCAGGTAATGTTTTGAACTATGCTTTTCTTGCTTCGAGACTCCAATCTGCTAGTTTGCAAACTAAGCTGCTCCGACATTCTGATATTGTATCTTCCGGGCTTGCCTTTGATAATGCGTTGAATGCTTTTAATGGGAAAATGGATGTTGATCTTTTAAGTAACTTAAGTGAGATTGCTGCCCCCACAAACTCATGAAGAAACTGGCTGATAAATATTTCACAAGTGCTTAGCAATTGGCTGATCATATTTTCCTTATCTACACGACAAATGGCTTTGTGGAGTTCTCAGATGGAGGATCACACTTCTGACTGGCTTAAGGTGGTTTCGATCTGTGGGTTAGGATAGACTATGAATAGTAGGACTTATCGGTGTGTACTATGCTATCGGTTGGGTGTTCCCTTATTTTCTGTTTCGAAACCATGTTCAGCCTGCTCTAGAGTCTTTACGGAGGTAGGTATGGGGACATGCTGGTATCATGTGAATCGTTTGATTGGTATAAACTTCGGATAATGTTGTGCCGTGACTCACTTTGGGTAGACATATGTTTCCGGTCAGGGATTTCGGCTTGTAAAGAAGTCGACATTGGGCTTGGTGGAGGTTGCGACAAAGCCTTACGTCTTACGGATATGTTACTCTATTCATGGAAGGGAAGGCTTGATGTGTGTGCGGATTTGACAGGGTCCTCACCTTTGACACAGACTGGGATGGTTGATTTCGTGCCTGGTCGAGCAGTGATTGACGTTGCACAGCGCAAACGTGGTAAGTATATGGCTAAATATGCGGATATTGGATACGGTTTTCTCCATTTCTCATTCTCTTCTTTTTGGGAACTTGATAAAGATGTGGTGACCTTACTGAAACAGATCATAAGTTTTCTATGGCTTAAGACATTGGGGCACGCGCTGATGTTCACATTTTTAATAGGAATAGTTTTTCCATTGCTAAAGTAGTGGAGGCCCAAATAGTATCTTGGCTTCCCTCCAATCTGCTGTAATCCTTATTATTTTAATAAAGTGATGTGTTATTATAAATAATAATAATAGTAATAATAATAAGAGTAAATTGCAAAAATGGTCCTTGTGGTTTGGCCAAATTGCAGATTTGGTCCGTCAGATTTCGAAATTGCAAAAAACGTCCTTATTTTCAAGGTTTGGTTTCCACTTCACTTTTGGTTTTTGGTCGACTTGAAATGACTAAAACACTCCTCTGCAATTAGGCCAAACCACAAGAACCATTTTTGCAATAATAAAAAATATTAAAAATTAAAAATAAAATCTTTAAGAATTTTTCTTAATTTTTTTTAATTTCGGTTTCAGTTTACGAGCAATAATTAAAAAAATTAGAAATTTTAATTTTTTTTATTTCGGTTTCAGTTTACAAGCAATAATAGAAAATTTTAAAAATTTAAATTTTTTTATTTTGGTTTCAGCTTACGAGCAATAAAAAAAAAAAAATTAAATGTTTTTTATTTCAGTTTCCGTTTACAAGCAATAATAAAAAAAATAATTTTTAACTTTTTTTTATTTCGGTTTCAGTTTACAAGCATTAATAAAATAAAATTAAAAATTATTAATTTTTTTATTTCGGTTTCAGTTTATGAGCAATAATAAAAAAAATATTTAAAATATTTAAATTATAAAATAAACTGAAACCAGAATAAAAAATAATTTTTAATTTTTTTTATTATTACTTGTAAACTGAAACCGAAAAAAAAATTTAAAATTTATAATTTTTTTTATTATTGCTTGTAAACTAAAACCGAAATAATTTTTTTTTAAACTTTTTTTTATTATTGCTCGTAAACTGAAACCGAAATAAAAAAAATTAAAATTATTATTTTTTTATTATTGCTCGTAAACTGAAACAGAAATAAAAAAAATTAAAATTTTGAATTTTTTTTAATTATTGCTCTTAAACTTAAACCGAAATAAAAAAAGGGTTTTTCTAACATGTGCCCCAGGGGCACATGTTAAGGTGGGGACACAGGTTGTGTGTTACAGCATGATTGGCCAGCAGTTATTGTTATTAATCATTATCAGGCCCCACAAATAATTGATGGTTAATCAGGCTGTGACACACAGCCTGATGTCCCCACCTTAACATGTGCCCCTGGGGCACATTTTAGAAAAAACCATAAAAAAATAATTATTTTTTTTATTATTGCTCGTAAACTGAAACCAAAATAAAAAAAAATTAAAAAAAATTCTTACAATTTTTTTTTAAAATTTTAATTTTTTTTATTATTGCAAAAATGGTCCTTGTGGTTTGGCTAAATTCCAGAGGGGTATTTTAGTCATTTCAAGTTGACCAAGGATCAAAAGTGAAATCAAACCTTGTAAATAAGGACGTTTTTTGCAATTTTAAAATTTGACGGACCAAAACTGTAATTTGGCCCAAGGACCATTTTTGCAATTTACTCTAATAATAATAATAATAATAATAATAGAAAGAGAGAATTGCAAAAATGGTCCTTGTGGTTTGGCCAAATTGCAGAGGGGTATTTTAGTCATTTTAATTCGACCAAGGACCAAAAGTGGAACCAAACCTTTAAAATATGAACGTTTTTTGCACTTTCGAAATTCGACGGACCAAATCTGCAATTTGGCCAAACCACAAGGACCATTTTTGCAATTCTCTTTATAGATAAATTTTATTTTAAGAAAAAATATATTAAACCTGTTGGCGGGTCGACCCGCTTGATTTATTCACAACCTGAACCCTGACATGTTTAATAAACGGGTTAGATCGGTCGACCCAAAATCTATTCAGACTCAACCTGAACCTGTTAATTTTAGTGTCGGTTACATGTCAGGTTTCGTGATGGGTCAGAATGTCAATTAATAAGGTTCAATAACAATAATGTCCAATCTCTGTGAGACAATAACAATATATCAATAACAATGAATCGAAAGTGTCATAACAATACGGTTCTAACAATGAAGCAATAAGAGTGAAAAGTGAAAACCAACTAGGCTAGCTCAGTTGGCCACCAAGGGTAACTTTGGGGAGGTATCCTTAGAGAGGTCTCAGGTTCGAGTCTCACCATGAACCTTCAGGGGCGGAAATAAATAGAAGCATGAGTGAGGTTTATCCCCTAAGGCGAAGGTTCATGGCTTGCATACTTCCCAATTGGATGTTACTGTGGGCTCGAATCACTAACTACTAACTTGCCGTTTAAAAAAATATAATGAAATGTGAAAGGCCATTTAATCGATACATTAAGGATGGGCAATGAACAAACGAACAAGTCTAATATTCACCACCTTCTACTAACTAACTACCAAGTAAGAAAGGTAGTCTGCATACGTCTTACACGCTAACTAAGGTTGAACAACTATGTACATATATAGAGAGATATACATACCCCTTGGATAATTCTGACTTGTAGAAATTGTTGATTTTGTAATGTAGTTATAACTTGTTTCTTCTTTTGTAAAAGCATGAACCACATCCTAATGAGGCTAATCACATGTTCATTTACTTGAAGCTACTACGTATGATTACGTGGGTATATTTAATGCCATTACCATAATGTTTAATTGGAGAATGGCAAGTTTCAAAGTTGCTTAAAATGTAATTTACTATAAAAATATAACAAAGCGTGTTTGCTATCGAGCCTTTTTAACATTCGATCCAACATGTTTCGCGCTATTTTACATATATACTTCACACAAGCCTTACATTGGGCCGATAACGGTATGAAATCGGATCGATCAGGATCAAACTAGACCGA
>BQNB010001325.1:32244-89598 GCA_026074375.1 Tanacetum coccineum | reverse complement strand
GAGCAAAAAAAAAAAATTTGATGCACAAATTTTTCGACTTGTTATAGTTTGATGCGCAATAAAATTTTGATGCAAAAAGTCAAAAGAAGTTGGGTACAAAAACGAATTTTTGATGCACAAAAAACCGATTTAATGCACAAACGTTTTTTTTAATAAAATTTTTTTTGCAATATGTATATATATATTAATTCAGCCCAAAAGTTTTTAGCCCAACAACAGTTGGCTCAAACCCAAAAAGCTCAAAAATTTTACGAAAAATATAAAACATACCTTCAAACTATATGAGAAGTTACCAAAACTACCTTAACCTTTTAACCAATTGAGGGTAGAAACGATGTCGTTTCCCCTCTTGATATATATATTAATTTAGCCCAAAAGTTTTTAGCCCAACAACAGTTGGCTCAAGCTCAAAAAGCCTAAAAATATTACGAAAAATTATAAAGCATACCCTCAAACTAGGGTTAATTACCTAAAAATGTACTATACTTGCCACATTTTGTCATTGTATATAGGCAACTATTTTTTTTCATTGTGTCGCTCAACTTTTGAATTCGTGCTATTGTGTGTACTGGTGACCTACTTGACCTGCTCCAGCAGGTTAACTTAACGTCCGCTTGTTTTTTTATTACATCGTTAGTCCTTTATACAAACGATCGTTTGTAATTAACATAAAATTTGATTTTTTTAAAGTCTTTTTTCTAATTATTTTTAAAATTTATAAACGTTTTCACACACATTTTTATACATGTTTTTTTACATATTTGTTTATACACACATTTTTATACACACGTTTTTATACACATTTTTATACAAACGTTTCTCTTCACGACAGCAGCTTATCAACGGAAGCAACCTCCAAAACTGCTACTTGACCCACTATTCTTGTTCGTATAACAATAAACGAAGAAATACAATCTTTTTTTCAATAAGCATTTTAGGGCAAAATTGATAAATCTATTTTTTAGTTAGTAAGCATATTTGATTTGGATACAACTCCACGTATTACCATGTTATGATTATGCACGACATCATGTATATGATCGAGCTTAGACCAAAACAACAAATTTAATCACAGTAACCAATTGGGATCGATATCATCTTGATTCATAGTAACTGCCAAATCAGATGACTTAATGAAACATAACATAAAGTTCCAAAACTCACATTTCAAGATTTGTAGCCATTCGCAAGGAGAATTACTGCTTCAATCAAGCCATTATAAAGATTCTACATTCTCCTTACTTAAAGCAACCTTTGGGATAGCTCATAGAACAAAATTGAACCCTGCACCAAGAAGACCTGGGTCACCATTTGTCAGGATCATTCTTCTTACGCGTATCCCATCCATCAGATTCTACAACCGGAGGAGGTGCTTTGTAGTTAGGTCTAAGACACGGAGGGATATACTTTTTACCAGATGCTGCAGGTGCAGGGGCTGCTATAGGAGCAGTAATTCCTGGTCCAGGAGTCAGAAGGGCTGGCAGGTGTGTCGATTGGTGTTCCTTTTAAGATAGCTTCTTTCCCAAGTCTCTCACGTTCTTCTAGCTCCTGCTCTCTTTGCCTCTGCTTTGCAGCTATTTCATCCGACTTTGCTCTTTCAGACTCCTCCATTTTCCTTTCAGCCTCTGCATATTCCAAGGATTACAAACAATCAGTCTTCTAAAGATTAAAAAAATTAGAATAGCACAATACTAATCTAATCGTTTTTTAGCAAAGTGAGTTATGATCAGATGACTTTCGACCTGCTTGGTCCATTTCCTTTTTAGTAAAAACCCCAGTTTACATCATTAAGGTTTTAATTTTTATATTGCAGCACTTCCTATTCTTGTTTGTATGATGAATTGGTCTTTTGATGTATCTAGCTGATTTCATATTAATGTTTTTTGCAATTTTAAGCCTTGTTAAAGTTTGGTCCTTTGTAGATGTTCATGTGACTCAAGACAATTTTTGTGTTTTGTGCAACTGGAATGTTTTGAAAACATTTCATATAAGTTACTATCTGGATTTAACTTTGAATATTGGCACTGGATATTCATTTGTTCATTTAAAATTATTTTTGTAAAAAAGGGTCAAATGGTCACTTATTGCAATAACATAGTTAAGGATCATAGCAAAAGAAACAAGATTTACTTCATATCACAATACCCCCACTTAATCATTCTATCATAAGTCATGAGTTTTTCTTGAATTGTCAACCAAAGAATAAATGAATGTTTGGGTATGCACTGAGAAAACCAAATCATCTTGCCCATTTTACTTCAATTGACATTTCTCTCAAATCATTGTAGACCTCTTTAAGACTAAAATTACATTCCCTTCCATCATTATTTTTCCACACAATCCTGTCATTCTTTTCTGCATTAAGGATTGGGACCTGGATTTTCATTATCTCTTTATAAGTTTGAACCCAATCACTAGGCCATAGCCACTCACCATTACAAACCATATCAGCAACCACCATACCCCTTGAGAATCTTGCTGAGAACAAGTTTCTATTTGAGATAATCTTGAATAAAGGACCCAAACTGCACCAGTTGTCAAACCACATAGCAGTATTCTTACCATTCCCAATCTTGTAATAGGGTTAAATGTTTAAACCATCTTTTAATGGGTATTGATTAAATTGTTGATTTTGGGGGTTTTATCATATGATCACGATATCATCATATGCATGTTAGAAAATAATTTGGGTAGTGTTATTTGATTATGCGTTGAGGAAATGCTAAATGTTGTTGGTGAATCTTGTAAAGGAAATCAAATGTTATTGGTGTTAAACCAGAAATAGTTTGTAGAATTTCATGTCCAAAGACCAAACATCGTCAAATTTTGAAAGAAATATATAGGATATCAAAAAAAGCATACCGTGAGATGAAGGCCCCTCCGAATTCTTCTGTTGTTCTGGTTGGTTCCCGATGCATCCCGACAGTCCACCTCCCGGTTTGAGTCTCTTTTTTCAGCAGAATTTCCCGAAATGCATAGAAAAATGTGACAAATTGTCTCACACTTTCTACATTTACTTTAAGCATGGGGGCTATGTTCTCTAACATTTTCCCTTTTTGTGTCAAGTTGATGACTGCATTGCTTTCAAAGCTCTCGCTTGTATCTTATTAGAATATTTTAACTTTTCTTCCTCGTCGCTGAATGTTTTGACTTCTTTTGGGGTGTATTGTTTAAAGATCTCTATAACTTGCGGTGAGCGATTCTTAGATTCATTATAGAAGTAATGTTTAACACATTGCTCAATCACTTGTTGACCAACACCAATGCTCTTTGACAGCTTTTCATAGCCCTCCACCGGGAGTCGATGCATGTTTTCAGTTACACTCTTATAATACTCTTTTTCTGTGTCTGAAAGCACTACCTGCACACAATGCAAGGCAAAATCAGAATTCAGTTATTTATAAAAACATACATTTTGAATTGCAGAATAAAGTTCATAAGAGGAGATTATATTTCTGTTAGAACAAACAATAAAATCATAATCAATACATATTGGGTGTTCATTAAACAGCAGAAAACTCCAATTAAGTCTAATTAAACATGAGTTTATCTGCCGCTCGTCCATCTAAAGATGTTTTTGATTGTATTCTGAAGTTGTAAATGTATCACTCTCATTACAACACATAGCTTGTATGATTTATCACTGATATCAAATTTTGTGAGAGGCGTTACATTTACATGATCCCCAACTGCCAAACCAAGAAAACAGTACTTTATTGCATCACTTTGCGTTGCTGAGAAAACAGAAAAGTGATTTGGCAATCAAAATATTAGACAAAAGATAACTCAGGAGACTCATTTACATATATTACATAAGTTAATACCACAAGTCTTGTCTAATTTGACACGGGGAAAGCTTCACATAACATTCAACATTTTTGTGTATCTTATTTTGATCAGTTTATCTAAGATATAATAAGTATACCAACTTGGCCACATAATAAAAATCAAGTTACAAAGACAACGGCACTTGAAAATTCCATCTCACCAGACAGAAATCTAGCAGAACGCGTGTACATTCTTCTATCCACATATGTGGTTCAATATATTTAAATAGCCTACCTAGCATTCAAATTGCAGGTCCTATACTACTTTGTTTCACATATGTAAATCTAGTAGAAAAATCTATCAATTCAAAAAAACTAGAATCCAAAATTTCATGCCACAATTACAATCTAACAGCTCACCAATATATTCACTAAGTTGTCTCCAAACTTTGCACTCCCTTACTTTCACCCGGACAAATGCCGTGGATATTCGGTTACCTAAACCACTACACAATCACATAGAGAATTCCAGCTAAACACAAAACCCAAATTCATACATTAACAACATGCTTTGCAGCGAAGAACACATGTTTAGCGAACAAAATAATGTCTTCACATGAATATTCAACTCCTCACTCCACAAATTAACTACATTTCTTCTTATAAGTGTACTCTTCAAATAAAAGAGTAACTTTTCAAATTTCTCTATTATTACATTTTCCGTCCTTCTAATACTCACCACAAACTTTTCACACTATCCAAGTGTGCTGACACAAATAAAAGAGTAACTTTAGAAGAATACTTAGAGCTAGATAACAGCTAAACATGTTACTAAGCTATCATCATGAAAAGATGAAGCGTGACAGAACCAGACAATAATAGAGATTATAATTTTATTGAACCAAATATAAGGTGAATATAGCACACTGTACGACAAGTTAACAGTTTATACTTGAGAGATACGCCAGTTCTCCAATATGCTCAGTAAGTTGTCTGAAATAAAGGTATCACCACCCCATACTTATAGACTAAACTATATTATAGAATATATAAACTTTTCTCTCCCCTACTTAAACTTAGACTTACACCTACTACAACAATCACCTAATGTCGTCCACAATCACATGGAAACACAAACCAAATTCTGATTACATAAAATAATGTTTCTCCGTAAAATTTCTTGTTACAAACCAGCCCTAGTTTATCCTATAAAAAGTTTTCTTCCAGTAAAACTCGGCGCAAACTTATCACGTTACAAGTTTTTAACACAAACAAGCCTCAATAACATAAGAGCTACAATGATATCAAAGACTTTAAGCTAACTACTTAAATCTGAGAGGTCTCAATTTCAACAAAACTTAATTGGCCACGTTTGAGTATGTGTGGTGGTGGTTTCAAAAATAAAAAACGTTGAACTAAAATTGTGCCACAGCTTTCGCAACTAGCATAATCATTACAACAGCTAAACCCAATCACAAAAATTTAACTACATTACTTTATTAATATCTATAAAACTACACTACCTATTTTAATATCAACATGTAAAAAAAATTATTCAAACACACCCAAATATAAGCAATTACCTCCTCCTCATCCATTTCCTCTTTCTTTTCTAATTCCTCTTTCTTTTCTAATTCCTCTTTCTTTTGATGTTCCTTTTCCTTCAAATCCTTTTCTTTATCCTTCATCTCTGTAAATTGCGTAATCAAATCCTCTTTTTCTGAAGCCTGGAACCAAAAAAAACAAAGGATTAAAGATAATATCTATTTAAAATTTGGTTACGAGAGTTATTGTATGCAAACTGTATATCATAAGTGGAATATCATGCATCGAAGACACCATTGTTACAAAGACTATCGGCTCAAGGAGCAAAAATCATGAAATGGAACCAAGGTGAGAATTTGAAATGTCCGTTCTGTAAAGACTGTGAAGATAGTCATAATCACCTATTTTTCCAATGTCCTGAAGTAGCTAAAGTATGGAATAAATTGAAAGCCAAAGGAAAATTGCAAAGTGCTCCTGATACTTTGGATAGAGTGGTGGACCTTATTGCTGCAAGACCTTTTAATAAAAATATTTGGAGGATTCTGCAAAGACTTATCATATCTTCTATGGTATACCATATTTGGCAAGAAAGGAACAAAAGACTTTTTCAGAAGTATGGATGTGTTATAGAGCTGCATTACTGATGATGTGGAGGCCAAGCTGAACACTTTGATTGTTAAAAAGACTTGTGCTGTACTTACAGTGGCAAAGGAGTGGGGATTCTCTTGGGATAACAAAAGACTGATTAAGATTTTTGGTATGGGTGTTTGGGTGATGGATGTATGTACATTCTGGTTGATGGCATCCTGTGTATCTTCACAGGACTTTGCAGACCATAACACAGGGTAGGACCCTGTATCTTGGAGTACCTTGAGTGTGACTGTACTCATTAGACCTGCATAGTTGGTCTGATTTGGCCTTGGGAGGGGTCAGTCCAGCTTTGTAGGGCTAATTCTGAGGTATGTACCATAAGGTAGGCCTTAACTGTGTGAAAGATGAACCATCTTGGTCCCTCAATACACTACCACAGGAGGGAGGTAAGGATGGGTCTAACTAAGGGTGAGTGTTTCTGGTATAGTGATGCCTTGCTCTCTTCTTCCCTTTTTGATTCTAGTGAGGATGTAGAAGGATATGGTTTGTGGTGCATTTAAAGTTAAAATTAAGTGAAAGCTACATGTGGATAGTTCATCGTCTGATTATTAAATCTGAATTTTTTTGGTTTGAATTAATTCGCATTAGTTTTCTTGTGCTAATACATATGTTACCTCGGGTTTTAGGAGATAAACTCAGGAAGGAGCTAACAAAAACCGAAGCAAAACTTCAGTTACTGTACGCAAACTCAATCTTGATGCACTTATTTAAGGAAAAATCTATTTCAAATTGGTATCATTTCTTTCAGATGGATATATGATACTTACATTTTTAATGTAACAAGTTGGTTTCAGTTGTGAGAATAGGTAATGTGCAATAAATCCATATCAAATATGCAGAACCCAAACTCCAACTTAACCCCTACAATAATTATCCATTTTGACCTGCCACCAAGTGGCAATTTCCAGCCATTTGCTATTTGGATGTGTCTATTCGGGTTTAGTATTTGTGTGTCGAATATCGGCAATTTTGTGTAATTGATGCATAAAATTGACAATAACTTACTGACTAAATTAAAGCCCTAAATAAACAAGTTGTAACCCAAAAAATACACAAATACCCTGCCTTGAAAAATGAAATGCTTCCTATCAAAAAGAAACTTACATATCTTTTATGAAGGTAATCTAAATCACGTTGCGGACAAAAAAACCCCAACAAGGATACCATTAATATGCCGAGGTGGATGATGACAGATTATCAACATCATCGTTTAATTACTATACAGTCTTCACGTTGTTCTTTTGCTTATTATGTATTTGCTGGTGGTGTGCTGTGGGTGGCACCGGAAGAAAGTGGAAGAGATATATAGATCAAGATGCCCTAATAAATACTAACAAATGGGTTTATACAAGGCCCAAGTAACAAGAAATAAATATTTGCTAATTGCTTTGTTTCATATTGGGCCAATGGTCGGTTTATCTAGGGCTAACCTTATCTCATCCGTTATTTCGTTACGAAACCACATGAAAATGACACGAAAATTAACAGGTTCGTGTTGAGTCTGAATAGATTTTTGGTCGGGTTTAGGTCGACTCCTCTAACCCATTCAGGTTGGGGATAAATTAAGCGGGTCGACCAGTTAACCCGTTTAATTTTTTTTCTTAAAT
Organism: Tanacetum coccineum; assembly: GCA_026074375.1. Lineage (NCBI taxonomy): Eukaryota > Viridiplantae > Streptophyta > Magnoliopsida > Asterales > Asteraceae > Tanacetum > Tanacetum coccineum. The sequence goes on along the minus strand of BQNB010001325.1, from coordinate 82,028 downwards.
TAAAATTTATCTATATCTTATTATACGGGTTGAATGGTTTAAACGGGTCGACTCAAAAACACGTTTAACCCATGTAATATGTCAACTTTTGTAATTAAAACGAGTTAAATGGGTCAACATGAAACACGTTTAACATATTCAATCTCTATAACCTATTTAACCCGTCAACCTAAGTATATATATGTGTTAAATGGGTTGGGCTTTTCTGAGCCGCCAACATGTCAACCCAAACCCCACCCGAACTGCCACCCATATTTTTATCTAATCACATACACAACCTTTTTTGTCCTTTTCTTATTTCATTTAAACTTTCACAAGATGCAAGACTAGGGATGAGCATTACAAACCGCAGACGGATCGAATCAAGAAACCATATCGAACCGGACCGAACGTATTTCTGTTGGTTACTCCTTCCACCTTTTTCTCTTTTCTCATTTCTGGTCCGCGATCCGGTCTGGTTCGTTCTAACGCACAACATGTAATTATGTTTTGTTAGATCGAACCGACTCGGACCAAGACCAAACATTTCAGTCCAGTCTTAGGTCTGAAGTTTTGGACCAAATCGGTTGTCGGTCTAGTTCGGTCCTGATCGATCCGATTTCATACCGTTATCGGCCCTATGTAAGGCTTGTGTGAAGTATATATGTAAAATAGCGCGAAACATGTTGGATCGAATGTTAAAAAGGCTCGATAGCAAACACGCTTTGTTATATTTTTATAGTAAATTACATTTTGAGCAACTTTGGAACTTGTCATTCTCCAATTAAACATTATGGTAATGGCATTAAATATACCCACGTAATCATACGTAGTAGTTACAAGTAAATGAACATGTTATTAGCCTCATTAGGATGTGGTTCATGCTTTTACAAAAGAAGAAACAAGTTATAACTACATTACAAAATCAACAATTTCTACAAGTCAGAATTATCCAAGGGGTATGTATATCTCTCTATATATGTACATAGTTGTTCAACCTTAGTTAGCGTGTAAGACGTATGCAGACTACCTTTCTTACTTGGTAGTTAGTTAGTAGAAGGTGGTGAATATTAGACTTGTTCGTTTGTTCATTGCCCATCCTTAATGTATCGATTAAATGGCCTTTCACTTTTCACTATATTTTTTTGAACGGCAAGTTAGTAGTTAGTGATTCGAGCCCACAATGACATCCAATTGGGAAGTATGCAAGCCATGAACCTTCGCCTTAGGGGATAAACCTCACTCATGCTTCTATTTATTTCCGCCCCTGAAGGTCCATGGTGAGACTCGAACCTGAGACCTCTCCAAGGATACCTCCCCAAGGTTACCCTTGGTGGCCAACTGAGCTAGCCTAGTTGGTTTTCACTTTTCACTCTTATTGCTTCATTGTTAGAACCGTATTGTTATGACCCCTTTGATCCATTGTTATTGATATATTGTTATTGTCTCACAGAGATTGGACATTATTGTTATTGAACCTTATTAATTGACATTCTGACCCATCACGAAACCTGACATGTAACCGACACTAAAATTAACAGGTTTAGGTTGAGTCTGAATAGATTTTGGGTCGACCGATCTAACCCGTTTATTAAACATGTCAGGGTTCAGGTTGTGAATAAATCAAGCGGGTCGACCCGCCAACAGGTTTAATATATTTTTTCTTAAAATAAAATTTATCTATAGAGAGAATTGCAAAAATGGTCCTTGTGGTTTGGCCAAATTGCAGATTTGGTCCGTCGAATTTCGAAAGTGCAAAAAACGTTCATATTTTAAAGGTTTGATTTCACTTTTGGTCCTTGGTCGAATTAAAATGACTAAAATACCCCTCTGCAATTTGGCCAAACCACAAGGACCATTTTTGCAATTCTCTCTTTCTATTATTATTATTATTATTATTATTAGAGTAAATTGCAAAAATGGTCCTTGGGCCAAATTACAGTTTTGGTCCGTCAAATTTTAAAATTGCAAAAAACGTCCTTATTTACAAGGTTTGATTTCACTTTTGATCCTTGGTCAACTTGAAATGACTAAAATACCCCTCTGGAATTTAGCCAAACCACAAGGACCATTTTTGCAATAATAAAAAAAATTAAAATTTTAAAAAAAAATTATTTTTTTATGGTTTTTTCTAAAATGTGCCCCAGGGGCACATGTTAAGGTGGGGACATCAGGCTGTGTGTCACAGCCTGATTAACCATCAATTATTTGTGGGGCCTGATAATGATTAATAACAATAACTGCTGGTCAATCATGCTGTGACACACAACCTGTGTTCCCACCTTAACATGTGCCCCTGGGGCACATGTTAGAAAAACCCTTTTTTTATTTCGGTTTAAGTTTAAGAGCAATAATTAAAAAAAATTCAAAATTTTAATTTTTTTTATTTCTGTTTCAGTTTACGAGCAATAATAAAAAATAATAATTTTAATTTTTTTTATTTCGGTTTCAGTTTACGAGCAATAATAAAAAAAAGTTTAAAAAAAATTTATTTCGGTTTTAGTTTACAAGCAATAATAAAAAAAATTATAAATTTTAAAATTTTTTTTCGGTTTCAGTTTACAAGTAATAATAAAAAAATTAAAAATTATTTTTTTATTCTGGTTTCAGTTTATTTTATAATTTAAATATTTTAAATATTTTTTTTATTATTGCTCATAAACTGAAACCAAAATAAAAAAAATTAATAATTTTTAATTTTATTTTATTAATGCTTGTAAACTGAAACCGAAATAAAAAAAAGTTAAAAATTATTTTTTTTTATTATTGCTTGTAAACGGAAACTGAAATAAAAAACATTTAATTTTTTTTTTATTGCTCGTAAGCTGAAACCAAAATAAAAAAATTAAAATTTTTAAAATTTTCTATTATTGCTTGTAAACTGAAACCGAAATAAAAAAAATTAAAATTTCTAATTTTTTTTAATTATTGCTCGTAAACTGAAACCGAAATTAAAAAAAAATAAAAAAAATTCTTAAAGATTTTATTTTTAATTTTTAATATTTTTTATTATTGCAAAAATGGTTCTTGTGGTTTGGCCTAATTGCAGAGGAGTGTTTTAGTCATTTCAAGTCGACCAAAAACCAAAAGTGAAACCAAACCTTGAAAATAAGGACGTTTTTTGCAATTTCGAAATCTGACGGACCAAATCTGCAATTTGGCCAAACCACAAGGACCATTTTTGCAATTTACTCTTATTATTATTACTATTATTATTATTTATAATAACACATCACTTTATTAAAATAATAAGGATTACAGCAGATTGGAGGGAAGCCAAGATACTATTTGGGCCTCCACTACTTTAGCAATGGAAAAACTATTCCTATTAAAAATGTGAACATCAGCGCGTGCCCCAATGTCTTAAGCCATAGAAAACTTACGATCTGTTTCAGTAAGGTCACCACATCTTTATCAAGTTCCCAAAAAGAAGAGAATGAGAAATGGAGAAAACCGTATCCAATATCCGCATATTTAGCCATATACTTACCACGTTTGCGCTGTGCAACGTCAATCACTGCTCGACCAGGCACGAAATCAACCATCCCAGTCTGTGTCAAAGGTGAGGACCCTGTCAAATCCGCACACACATCAAGCCTTCCCTTCCATGAATAGAGTAACATATCCGTAAGACGTAAGGCTTTGTCGCAACCTCCACCAAGCCCAATGTCGACTTCTTTACAAGCCGAAATCCCTGACCGGAAACATATGTCTACCAAAGTATCACGCACAACATTATGCCGATGTTTGATACCAACAATACCTGCACATGATACAGCATGGTCCCCATAAATATCCTCCGTAAAGACTCTAGAGCAGGCTGAACATGGTTTCGAAACAGAAAATAAGGGAACACCCAACCGATAGCATAGTACACACCGATAAGTCCTACTATTCATAGTCTATCCCAACCCACAGATCGAAACTACCTTAAGCCAGTCAGAAGTGTGATCCTCCATCTGAGAACTCCACAAAGCCATTTGTCGTGTAGATAAAGAAAAGATGGATTCAGCCATTTGAGTAACACTTGTGAAATATATATCTGCCAGTTTCTTCATGAGTTTGGGGGCAGCGATCTCACTTAAGTTACTTAAAAGATCAACATCCATTTTCCCATTAAAAGCATTCAACGCATTATCAAAGGCAAGCCCGGAAGATACAATATCAGAATGTCGGAGCAGCTTAGTTTGCAAACTAGCAGATTGGAGTCTCGAAGCAAGAAAAGCATAGTTCAAAACATTACCTGCAGAGTAGACACCGAGTCCCCCGTAGGAAAAAGGTAAGGTGGCAAGCCTCCATTGCCAATCTCCAAATCCAGGCCCAACAGCAGTAACAATGCGCTTTAGAGAAGAACGAAGAGCCATATCAAATGAATGTTGAGCTCCCACAAAGACCTAAGGAGAACACGTACGCATAGCAAAATATAGTTTAGAAATACCCACAGAGACACGAAGAAGTAGCAACTCACACTGAGGGTCATTAAGCTTGGCAATAACATCCATAAGCTCGATGGATTTGGACACTAATATGTGCTTAATTACACATATTTTATATCCAATAAAACGAGCCTAAATGACCAAAAACAGACAAAAACTGCCAAATATATGTTTGTTTTGCATTTGTATTGTGTAGGAAACGGATATCACACAAAAGGACGAAAAACAAAGCCAAAAACGACAAAACTAAGCACGGAATGGAAATGTGTGAAAAGACAAAGCCAAAAAGTCAACCAAGTTAAAAAGTCAACAAAAAAGTCAAATAGTCAAAGTCAAAGTCAACCCCGACAAAGTCAGAGTCAACTCCGAGAAACTGAATCAGAAAAGAATATAACTTGAGGGACTAAATTTGCCAATTCCCAAAGTTATATTACAAGTAGAAAGAAGACAAGGGCTGATTTTGCATTTTTCTTAAATATAACTCTAGGGGCTGAACTTGCCAAGCCCCTAAAGTTGTATTAACCAAAGGACTGTTTTTGAAAATAGAGTTATAAGGTTGAGGGGGCATTTCTGCCAAACCCTCAACCTTGTATCACACAAGGACTTCTTTTGCAACAAGAGTATACAAGTTTAAGGCCTTGTTTGCCAAATCTCAAAATCTTCCCCTGCTTATACTAACAAATAGAGTATATACTCTTTCCCGCTCAAAGCTCAAAACCCAAGTACTATTCACGAGTCTCCTTCCTCCCTCTTACCCTGCAACACCAAAACCACTCATGGGTAAAACCCACCCCCTCCTCCACTACCAAACCTCAGTCACATGTTGCCATGCCACCTTGGCAATCCTCCACATTTTTCAAGGAAAGACTCATTCGATGGCTGTGATGGATTTCAAAGAAGCACAAGTTGATTTTGATGGCTGGGATTAAGCTTTGGAGATTGTCTCACAAGAGAAACACATTTCAGTTCCCCCCTCACAAAGAAAGCACAAAAGGAAGACCCAAGAAGTGAAGATTTTAGCTATAAATAAGCCTCTTGTAAGCCTGAGGAAGATCATCTTTTTCTTTCAGCTTATTTTTTTTCAGTCACTTGTAGCTTATTATCAGTTATTTTCCAAGTCTTGTAATCTTTAAGTTTAATGAAAAGTTGAAGCATTTTTAGTAATATTGCCCTGTTTTTTTTAATCTTTGTTACTTGTTATAAAAGGTTTAAAAGCTCTAAAAAGCCTTATAAGCTGTCTCAATCTTAAGCAATGGGAGCTCTTTAGCTTTGTGTTGTCTTAAGTTCTTAATTCTCGCAAAAATATAAAAAAAATATCACAAAAAAGAATCTGTCAAGAATCAAGGAGCATGGCAAATATTGGATGGCCTTGGTTTAGTGCTTATTGGTAAGCTATAGGGTGATAAGGAACTGATTTGGAAGCTTATAGTTCCTAACCAAAGCATTTGGACCTTTGTAAGTCACAAAATTTCATTTTCATGCCATTTTATGCACTTGCTTATTTTTAGCTTATTATTGCTTATTTCTGCCTTATTAATGCTTATTTGTTCTTACTTATGTTTATTTGATCAAGTTTTATGCAAGTCATGCTTTGTTTTTGCTTATTTTCAAGTTTTTGCTAAAAATTTGCTTTAAATCCATCTCTAATAGCATAATCTGTTTTGGTGTTGTTCTTGCTTATTTTATGGATTAGAGTTGCTTATTAGGTTCATATTTAGATGTCCAATATCTGGTATTAAGGGTTCGTGAACTAATTTTGTGATTTAGAAGCTTAATTTGGTTTAAAAGTTACTTAAGGGGGCGTTTGGGTTAACCACTGTTTTTGGTATAAATCATGTTTTGGTCATTCAAAGTCCACAAATCCAATTTCAAATCATTAAATATCAATGTTTAAGCAAGTTTTTATAAGTTTGATTTAAGTTTTCCAAGGTTTTCATGTTTTTGTAACTATGAGTTGAATATGTGGACTTTTTATGAATTTTAGGTGCATAATCTTCGATTTTAAGTTTGGGTAATGTTTAAGAGTTGTTTTGAATTCATTTTAGTCATATTTATGCATGCAATATCTGGTATTAGAGTTTGGTTTATTAGTTTATCAAATACAAGTTTTTTTTTACAAAATTTGTCATAGTGCATTTTTTGTTCAGTTTTAAAAAAAGTCCGATTTTAATCTCAATTTTAAGTTAGTTAATGATTGTTTTGGAGTCTGATTTTCATAGTATAAGTAGTTTGTAGTATATATTTTATCTGTTTTAACTTATTTTGTACTTTCAGCTTATTTTACTAGCTTATTTAGAGGGCTGAAAAAGCCATTTTGTCTTTTTTAAAAAAACTTTAATTTAGCATTTTGTCAGTTTTAAAAGTGCTTTTTCCAACTTATAATTTCAGTTTCATAAAATGTGATAGTTATAAAAAATATTTATTTTTATGTGTTCCTTAAGATTATGTAAAAATATTTAAAAAAAATAAGAAAAAATACTGTAGCAGCAGCCTTATTGGCACCATAGCTGCTGATTTTGGTCCATTTTAGGTAGCTTTAGGTCATCTTAGGAGCTTATTTTCAGTATTTAACTTATTTAGGATTAGGGTAAGAAGGCTAGATAAAAGGTTTTCAAAGTTTTGCTTATTTCAGTAGCTTATTTTAGGTCTAAAAGTGCTCACTTTCAAAAAAATCCAAAAAATAGTAGTGTAGTCATTTGTGCTTATTGTGCTTATTTCAGTGGCTTATTTAAAAAAGTGAATAGGTGGGCTTAATAAGGACTCATTAGTGAGCTTATTTCCAAAAGCCCACTTTTCAGTTTGGCTTATTGGTGATTTTAGCTTATTTTCATTTTGGCTTATTTAGAGAAATTTTGGAGTTTACCACTTTTGATGCAAATTTGAGTTAAGTTAAAGTGTTTGTTTGGTAAAAAGCTTTTTGGAAATGGATTAAGCACATTATAAGCATTCCAAAACATCTTTCCTTTTTGAATTTGGTCTTAATTTGAGCTTAAACTTCGCAAAATACCAAAAACCAAAATTTTATGCTACTTTCTGCAATCAGCCGGGAATAAGCCATTTTTTGGCTTATTGAGTGCTTATTTTTATAAGGTGCCTTTGTTAAAGTTGCTTAAAAACATGTCATGAACAACTTTCGTGTTTTGCGTTTTGGCTAAAAACGACTTTTTAAAATCAGCCCTTTTTGGGGACTTGGACTAAAATCGGGATTGGGGTTCAGGGTAGGAAAAAAAAATTAATTTTGGTCTTTTGTCACAAATAGTCCCTGTCGTTAGTCCATTGTTAGTCCTTGTTAGTTTTAGTTTAAATATTAGTTAGGTTTAGTTTTAATTAGTTTAATTAAGCTTTAACCATTAGATAAAATTTGGGGCTTTTAATTTTGTTAAATTTCTGCACTTTTTCTCCACTTAGTGTAATTTTTATAAAAAATTTAGGTTAATATTTTTAGCTCTAGGATTATTTTTATAGTTTTTAATCATTTAAATCTTAAAAAATTCATAAAAAATAAAATATTAATCAGAAAAATATAAACTTTTTTAATTTTTTTTTCTTTTTTCATCTATTTTGCAGGAAAAATATAAAAACTTCTGTAGGATTAATTTTTCAAAAATTTTATTTTTAAAGAACGGGTTTTGATCCCGGTTCTTGTCTTGACTCGTTTTTGGTCCAAACGAACTCCGTTTTTAGTCTAGTTTTTTTAAACTTCGTTTTTAGTCAAGTAGAATCTATTTATATTTTAAAAATTGTTCTAGGATTTAATTTGCAAAATTTAGGTTTTTGACCCTCGTTTTTCGTGCCCGTTTTAGGATTTAAGTTATTTAGCTTTCGTTTTTAGGTTTTATTTAATCGTTTTTGCATATTTAATTGGTAGAAATAGAAAACCCATCATAATTTAGTCATATTCAAACACCGATCATCAATCCGTCATTCGATTTTCCATTCAAGCCTCGTTGGGACAAAACGACCCGGGAACTCATACTTCTGGTTACATATATATTTTATTTAGTGAATTTTGACTTCTTGCCTTGGTCAAAGGCAATTGGTTTAGTGTTTGGTTTTATATTATATATATATATTATTGACGAATCACGGACTATATCAGTTCTGTCGACGCCTTTCGCAGTCATCACGGCCTAATCCTGTATCCGAACCCAACATTATAAAACCATAAAATTATAAAGAACAATGCACTGTTAGCGTTGGTTTGAAAAGGTTCTGAACCAATCCTCTTAGATATCAGATACTACACTACGCTATAAGAAGTGTTTAGTTTTAACTAAATACAATCATTGGGTCTCTTTGAGTATTTGACTATTTGAGTATTTAATATTAAAATTTTGGACTTTGACGCTGTGCGCCTATAGAGGTTGCTGAGGCGAGCGATTGTCGCTCTCTGCCATCCTTCCAATTCCCATAAAGTTGAGAAGCTATCAACATTTCAATATAGGAACGTGTTAGATATTAGGAAAAGACTCGGTCACCCCATGTATTTTACTGTTTAATATAGCTCGTAGTTTAATAGGTAAACGTATGACTTTCGGTATTGAACCGGGTACTAATACCCGGTGTATTGTAAGAACTATAAATACCTCTTCTAACTTTGGAAGAGGTAAGCATCTATTTCATTTTACACACACTCTTTAGTGTGTTTTCCTTTTCTCTCTCAACTATTCTCTCTCTCTAACTTTCTCTCTCTAGATCTCTTTAGATCTATACATGTTTGTGTGAATTTGGGAACCTACAATTGGTACCAGAGCCTAAGTGGATTCGTGATTGATTCGTGTGGTTCATTAAGCTCAAATTCGTGGCTTATTTTGGCTCAAAAAGGCCACGGCTCAGATTTGATTTTGGGCTTATTTGTTTGTTAATCTTGATCTTCTCTTGTTCTACACATCAAAAAGGTTAGATTGTAACAATTTCGTGTGTTATACAAGCTCCAAGTTCGAAATATAAGGTTATTAAGTTTGGTGTTCTTCGTGGAGGGTTGCTTCGTTTTTATGATCCACGAAGAAATACATGTTATAGGAAGGATAATCTTCATACACCATCTTAGTATTGCATATTAGAGCTTTGTTTCGTGGTTAAAAAGATCATATGGTTTGATTTTTGTTGAATTCGTCCTTATGTTCTACATGGAGGTTTGAATATAATACTATATTCAAAGTGGCGGTTTGACAGGAAAGGGGGACAAGATCCACGTTTTTAGGAAAAAGTCAAAGGCGAGTTGCCAAAAGTCAAAGGCGAGTTGCTATAATAATCAATTAAATTGGCGGCGGTTTGCTTTTTAAGCCGGCGGTTTGCCTTGTATTGTGGCGGTTTGACAGGTCAAGGCGAGTTGAATATTATATTGAGCAAAAAGGAAACGGCGGTTTGAATATTAAAATATAGCCGGCGAGTTGCTAAAACGGCGAGTTGCTAAAACGGCGAGTTGCTAAAACGGCGAGTTGCTAAAACGGCGAGTTGCTAAAACGGCGAGTTGCTAAAACGGCGAGTTTCTAAAACGGCGAGTTGCTAAAACGGCGAGTTGCTAAAAATTAACCCTAAAAATGTTTTTTTTATTTTTTTATAAATCCTAAATGACTAAAATTAATTTTAGAAAAAGAATTATATATTTTTTATTTTTATTTTATTTATTATGAATTAAAAACAGTTTAAATCTAAAAAATGAATAAAAAATAGTAAACTAAATTATAAAAATCTAAAAAATTCATGAAAAATACTTTGAACTAATTAAAATCTAAGAAAAATAAAAACAGGAAAATTTGCTAAATGAATAAGCAGTTTATTAAGCGAATAAGCATGAAACTGAAAGAAACCTTAAGTATTAAATTGTGCATGATTAAACTGAAAAAGACCTAAGGGCGAGTTGGTTAAGTGTGTGTGGTGTTGAGGCATGTGAGTGCTAAGGGGGAGGTCACAGGTTCGAAACCTGTGGCTTTCCCTTTTTGAAAACATCTTTTTTTGGTTAATTTTCTTTTTGAAAAAGCTAAAACAAACAACATTAATAAAGAGACTTTTAACAGAACTTAAAAATAAGCTATAAAAAGCTTAATCAAAATAACAGATTTGGGCTTCTAACTTAATGACATTAAGCTTAACTGTTTGGACATGCTAAGACTCAATAAGCAACTAGAGACTTAAATAAGCTATGACAGCTTAAACCCCTAGACCTAATAAGCGATAAGAGAAAGAAATAAGCAAAAAGAATAAGCTGAAAAAGAACTAAAAGCAAAATAGGCAGCAGACTTTTAAAACATGATTTAAAATACTTTGACACAAATTTTAAGCTAATAATTTGGACAAAGAAGCACTAAGAAAAAGCTAATGACTGAAAACAAATGAACACCCATACCCAAATGAAACAAATAAGCTGAAATTTAGCAAAGAAGCCTAAGAAATCAACTAGAAAAGCAAAGTGAAAGTGGCAGACTACTTCCATTTTTTTGGCTTTTTGAAAAACTAAATGACAACTTTTATACTTAAATTTAGGACTCAAAAACTAACTAAATGACAACTTTTATATTTAAATTTGGGACTCAAAAACTAACTTGACAATCTACAAACTAAAAACATATTATGACTAGACTAGATTGGGCTAAATGTAATAAAATTTAATCAAAGCTAGGTTGAAATAAGGTCTGATATGATCTGCACATTTGGATATTTAAAGCTCAAATCAACTACTTCTACTTGACTAACTTTGTTCTAAAATGCTTAAAAAGAGTTTCCAAAGACTAACAACTCTTAACAAAATTCATTGATGCCAATATAACCACTTTGAACATAAAAACCATACCTTAAGTAGAATCACACAAAATAGCTTTTTGGACCTTTATTTAAACTAGCAGACTTACTTATTGAAAAACCAAATCTAAAATTTTAACTAGACTTGTTCAAACTTCATTAAAACTCACACTAATACTGATTTAAAGCTTAATCAAATTAATTTCAAAACAAAAGTGCACAAGCAATATTAACTTTTGGTTAATACTGTTAAGCCAAACACCCCTTTAAGATGAGATTTTTCATTTTTAAGCCAAACAGACAAAAATAAGCTCAGATAATTGAAAACAGATTGAATATTAAGGACTAAAAAGCATTAACTTAGGACAATTAAGCACTTAATAGTAAGCAAGACTCAAAAGCTATTCTAACTGGAAATAGAGACAAATTATATGAAAACACAATCTAATGACTTATAAGTATAAAACTCAATCCAAATAGCAACAATAAGACATAAAAAACCAAGTTAAACAGAAATAAGCAATGAATAAGCAATGAGTAAGCAAATGCAGAAACTTAAGCCATAAATTAAAAAGATGAACATACCATTTCCCCTTGCTCTAAACAAGGGTGTATATGCTCTTTGGAGCTGATCTACAAGCTAGCTTATAAGAATAAGCTAAGAATAAGCCCATAAGCCCATCTAAATCTGGCTTATTTTCCCTTTGGCTTATTCAATCAAATTTTGATTTGTCTAAATGGAAATCTTATTTACTTAAGCTTTAGCAAAGCTGAAGTAAATATAGTAGCCTTGTAAGTAAAAGAGAGCTTTATAAAGCTTATAAATCAATGTAAACTTAACTTAACAAAAACAATAAAAGTAAAGACAGTATTAAATCTCAAAGAAAAATGAAATATTATTAATTAAAAGTTAATTACAAGATATAGAAAAGAAAAATTACAAAAAGACAAAAGCTAAAATAACTATTCTACTACGCCAAAATTTACTCCTAAGCTATGAAACCTAAAGCCCTATTTATAGCAATCGAGGGAAGCTTACTCCTACTCCTAGATGCCTAATACTGTGTGAATGCTCTCCTATTTATAGTGTTGAGCACAACCTTCTAGGCCTTTAGGACGCTCCCCCATCTTCAATCCTGACCCTTCAATCATAATCCATCAATCACGCACCCTTGGATCTCCTCCACGTCATAGTAGCCAATAGGAAACCACATGATTGCCAGCGTGGCATAAGTACATGTCAGAGCTTGTCAGGGGCTTCAAGAAGTAAGGGACGTACGTGTGAGAGGGTTGGTTTAACCCTGGTTCGTGTGTGTGTGTGTTACAGGGTAAATGGGATTTATAACTTTGGGTTGACTTTTATAAGTTTGACAAGGACTTGGGCTTCATTTGGGCTTGGATTGTTTATAAGGTTTTATGGATTGGATTTTTGGATTAAAAATGGAATAAGGGTTTAAGGTTTATATAGATACAACCCTTAATGGGCTGACTCGACCCATTAAAATAGGTACGGGTTGGCCCATTAAAAATGTATACGCCTTCGACTTCGGTTTCTTGCACTCTTTCTATTCACGTGCTCGGTTTTGTTCGTTTTGCTTCATTTTTGTCCTTTTGTGCAATATTCGTTACCTGCAAGACACAATTCACAATACAAACGAATACAATGCATTTTTCTGTATTTATTGGTCATTATTGGTCTTTTAAGCTCATTTTATTAGGTGAAAGGTATGTATATTTAAGCACATACCAGGGTGCTTGGCTTTTAAGTCATCAAGAGTAGCATCAGTATAAGAAGCAATACCTGAAGAAGATAGAACTCTAACAGCCGTGGTATAATGGCCATCACATATTTTCCTTTTGCACTGCTTGATATTTTGGTCACTCGACTCAAGGTCCTCCTCTGGAATATCAGACAAAGAAAGTGCTGGTTCAGCTAAAGTTTCCCTCAAAAGCTACAAAATACCACCTGACATACCCCACGAACGAATACCACTAGTTATGCACTCTTCCTGGCGTTGACGCTTAGTAGCAGACTTACACTCAAGATTACTCCTCAGACTAAAGGTTTTAAGGAGACAAAGAGGTAACACTAATAAACTAACCCAATAAGAGATGTCATCCGGTGTGCAGATCACCTTATTAAGAGCGCCTTTTAGGACCCTAGAGGATCCTAATCGGCACTTAGGAGGGATAGATTTGACAGTGCGTAACCCTTTAGAAAGCAAACGGTCAAGAAGAGTCAAGGTAAAACCACCATACACATCTTTTCCTAAAACGTCAACATGGTCAAGAGGATCCGAAGAAGAGGGAGTTGAAGGTTTGGTAAAGCCATAAAGTATAAACCTAACAATACCGTCACCATAACCAGGGGGTGGTATAAAATCAGAACTGCTTTGGCGACATTTGGAACGAAGAGTGTGTGTTTTGACGCAAACCTCACACAACAAAGGCCCATACGCTTAAATGTAACCTCGACCTTGTCAAAAACTGCAAGATTAGTGGCCAAAGATTGTTTAGTAATAGCTTGCGCATCACCCTTGCAATGACGATCCCCAAGGTGAGTAATCATTGAAATTTTGGTAAGCATGTTTCCACTGCCATCGTGGCATCCACTAAGACCTACAAAAGGGCAATGAAAGCGTATGACAGACATGTTATAACACAAACCAATGTTGAAACCTAGTCAAAACCCTCACAGAAGCAACAAAATTGTCTGAAACAACAAACTGTCCGAAAACGGCTGTGAATAAGCAAACAATCCCAGAATGCTAGTGTGCGTCAAATAAGTCAAAAACAACACACCCACGAACAACTATTAGGGCCAGCAAACTGTCCGATAACCAGTCGAAACAACCACAACAGCAAACCAGCCAAACAGTTTAAACCAACAAACCAAACACCAATACACGTAGCAGACGCAGCAGCAAATGAACAAAACAACAGACAAGACAACAGCTAGCTAACTTGTTTAAGGAGCCCGTACCGAACCCGTGTAACTACTCGAAACAGCAGCAGACAACAGCAATCATAACTTTTCCTACAACCCCGTTAAGTTTATATATGTATAAACACAATTTGGTCTTTCATATGAACACATTTATATCAATAACAAACACAACATGTTAGGAATAAATCTTCATAAGAGTTAATACTGCCAAGGTTAACTAACAGTACTAATGGAGTTAGTACTGCCAGTACAAACTTAGTACTGCCAGTGTTAGTTACTACTGCTAGACAAAAGAGTTAATACTGCTGATGGTCAAAGCTGCTAAATTGAAGATTAGAATGCATGGAGATTATTTATGAATGTTTATATTTGAATTGTAACTGATTCTAAAAGATAGGCAGTTATCTTTGTAAAGGATTCCTTGTGTTCTATAAAAGGAGATCCTAAGTTTAGTATACATATAACCATTTGGATACCTTTCCTAGACGCATTAGAGATAGATTGTAATAGCTTCAAGGTTTGTAACCCCAGTACTACAAGAGTACTCGTATTATTCTAATAATATTGAAGCAGTTTGTTCATTGTTAAATTGTTGTTTGGTTATCACTGTTACATTGATAAACACCTCTAGAGTATCAAAGTGTAGATTCCGCATACACTTTGGTATACATACAAAGTCTCAATCTTTGTTATTTTGGATTCTTCCAAGGTAACAAACTCTTTACTACATAAAGAATCGATCAAGGCGTTGGATCAACAAGTGGTATTAGAGCCTGTGCTTTGAGAAACTTTAATCTAGAGGTAATGGAGTAAGAAAATTCTCAAAACAATGCATTGGCAAAGCTTCCCATGCTCAAACTCGGGGAGTATGAGATGTGGGAGATAAGGATCAAACAGTACTTTCAGATCTAAGATTATGCATTATGGGAGGTAATAGAAAATGGGAATTCTTGGGTACCTATTCCTGTTACAACACCAGAATCTGGTCCATCAACATCATTGAAGATGACTGTGCCCTCTACTGCTGAAGAAAAGATTTTCAAAAAGAATGATGTAAAGGCTCGAAGTCTACTGCTAATGGCACTGCCCAATGAACATCAATTTACCTTCAATCAGTATGTTGATGCTCAATCAATGTTTGTTGCCATTAAAGCTCGCTTTAGAGGGAATGATGCAACAAAGAAGACACAGAAGGCCTTGCTAAAGCAGCAGTATAAAAACTTTAATGTTTCAAGCTCAGAATCACTAGATTCTATCTTTAACAGGCTTCAAAAGCTTGTTAGTAGATTGGCAATTCTGGGTGTAGTTACTCCTCCAGAAGATCTAAATGTTAAGTTTTTGAGGAGTATACCTTTTGAATGGGATATACATGTGGTAGTCTGGATGAACAAACCCGACTTTGATACTATGGGTTTTGATGATTTGTACAACATTTTTAAAATTGTTGAACAGAAGGTTAAGAGAATTGTTGCTGCTAACAATGATGATAAGAACTTGGCATTTCTAACCACTTCCAGTCTAAGCAGTACTAATACTATTAATACTGTTAACACTGGAGTTAGTACTGGCACCACCAAGGTTAATGCTGCTAGTATTGAAACTAGTACTGCTAGTTTTAGTGATGCCACAGTTTATGCCTTTCTGTCCACTCAACCACAAGGGTCTCAACTTGTTCATGAAGATCTTGAGAAACTTCATGATGATGATTTGGAAGAGATGGATCTAAAGTGGAATATGGCACTACTTAGCATGAGGGCAAGGAAGTTCTATCAGAGAACTAGTAGGAAGATCATCATTGATGGAAGTAATACTGCTGGATATGATAAATCTAAGGTAGAATGTTTCAACTGCCATAAAATGGGACATTTTGCTAGAGAATGCAGAGCACCAAGAAGTAAAGACAACAGAAATTGGAATCAAGGAAGCTCATCAAAGGCAGTAAGGATTGAAGATGCTTCTGAAAAGGCAATGTGTGCTATAGATGGTGCTGGATTTGATTGGAGTGACATGGCAGAGGATGAAATTCAAGCAAACATGGCTCTCATGGCATTCACAGATTCTGAGGTATCAAATGATAAATCTTGTTCTAAATCTTGTTTGCAAAATTATGAAGCTCTAAAGAAACAGTATGATGATTTACTTGTTAAATTAGATGATACTGGTTTTAAAGCAGCTACATATAAAAGAGGTTTATCAATTTTAGAAGCACAAGTAGTTAAATATAAAGAATCTGAAGTCCTTTTTTCTGAGGAAATTGCTTTGCTTAAAAGAAGTGTAGGTCACAAAGAATATCTAATGGGATTACTTAAGACTGAACTTAAAAGGGTTAAGGAAGAAAAGGAGGGGTTTGAATTTAAGCTTGCAAAGTTTGAAAAATCATCAAAAGACTTAGATGATTTGTTAGCAAGTCAGGTAACTGACAAGAGAAAAAAGGGTTTTGGTTATAATGCTGTCCCCTCACCTCATCCCTTGATTCTTAATAGATCAACACCTTTAGACTTATCTTATTCAGGTCTTGAAGAATTTAAACAACCTGAGGTACATGAGTATGGTCTTAGGGATTCAAGTTTAAAGACAAGCACTGTTTGTGATAAAGAGTCAGATAATTCTAAGGAGAATACTGATGACTCTTTAAAACAACAACTCAAGACTGTTACTGAAACTAGCTTTGTTAAGTCTCCACTTAAGGTAGACAAAGCTTGGAAAGAAAAGTTTTTTTATCTTGCTAATCATGTAAGGGTAGAAGAACCTAAAAAGGCTAGAGAGAATACTGATGCTCCAATTATTGAAGATTGGGTATCAAATAATGAGGAAGAAGTTGAGCCTATCCCTAAGGTAGAAAAGAAAACTGCTATACCTACTGCTACTAAGAAAGAGTCAGTTAAACCTAAAAAACCAATTAAAAGGTCAGTTAGGTATGCAGAGATGTATAGGTCACAGGGACCTAGGGGGAACCAAAGGAATTAGAATGGTCAAAAATCCAATCAATTAGGATGTAACTTTGTTTTTAATAACAAGGCATGTTTTATCTATGGAAGTTTTGAACACATTTAATACAGTTGTCCTAATGCTCACAAACATATGGTTCCAAGTGCAGTCTTAATGAAGACTGGCCTAAAAATTGTTAATAATGCAAGGCCTGTTAATACTGTTAGGTCTGTTAACACTGACAAACCTTTTAGTACAGCTAAGGCTTTTAATACTGTTAGACTTTCTTATACTGCTCACCCAAAATCAATAGTTCTTTGTGCTAGACCAAGGACACATTTTCAAAATCAAGAATAATCAACTGTTCAAAGGCACTTTTACAAGAGAACAACATTAACAAAAATATCTTATAATCAAAATGTTAGTACTGTTAGGCAAAATGTTAATACTGTAAGGGCAAGGGGATTTAATGCTGTTAAGCCCTCAGCATGTTGGGTTTGGAGACCTATCAAACCCAATGGTTCATCACTATTTTTTAACAAATATAATTACATTGATGCACGAGGCAGATTCAAGTCAGTAATGGATTAGGTCCCCAAAGATAACTAACTTCATAAGTTTTATGTGCAGAGCAAATCATAGCTAAATGATAAAGGATTTGTTGATAGTGGATGCTCAAGGCACATGTCTGGAAACATAGCCCATCTTTCAAATTTCAAATACTTTGATGGAGGTTATGTTACTTTTGGTGGAGGAGCAAATAGAGGCAGAATTACTGGCAAAGGTACAATTAAAACTGATAAACTTGATTTTAAAGATGTATACTTTGTCAAAGAGCTAAAGTTCAACCTTTTTAGTGTCTCACAAATGTGTGACAAAAAGATAGTTATTTTTAGTGACTCTGAATGTCTTGTTCTATCTCCTAATTTCAAGTTGCCTGATGAAAATCAGATACTTCTTAAAATTCCTAGATAGAATAACATGTACAGTTTTGATATGAAAAACATAGTTCCTAAAGATGGTTTAACTTGTCTAGTTGCAAAGGCTACAACTGAAGAATCAATGTTATGGCATAGGAGGCTTGGTCATGTCAATTTTAAGAATATTAATAAACTTATAAAAGAAAATCTTGTAAGAGATTTGCCTTTAAAAAGATTTGAGAATGACCAAACTTGTGTTGCCTGTCTTAAAGGCAAGCAACACAGAGCCTCTTGTAAGACCAAGGCCTTTAATCCCATTACTAAGCCATTGTTTATGCTGCATATGGATCTCTTTGGTCTAACTTTTGTTAGTAGTCTAATGCATAAAAAGTACTGCTTGGTAGTCACTGATGATTATAATAGATTTTCATAGGTTTTCTTTTTAAAAACTAAGGATGAAACTAGTGAGATCCTTAAAAACTTTATCAAATAGATAGAAAACCTAGTGGACAAGTTCTCTGGATCCAAAACCAATTGCTTGATTATGGGTACAATTTTATGAACACTGTTATTTATATTGACAATACCAGTACTATATGTATTATAGAAAATCCTGTTCAACACTCTAAAACAAAACATATAGAGATTAGGCATCATTTTATAAGAGATTGCAATGCTAAAAAGTTGATTCAAATGGCTAAAATTGATACTCAACTTAATGTAGCCTGATCTTCTTACAAAAGGTTTTGATGCTGGTAGATTTCAGTACTTGGTTTCAAGTATTGGAATGCTCAATCCCTAAGGCCCAAATCTCTTGTTTGTTTTGTAAAGTTTGTTAAATAATAGTACTGTTAGTGTTTTGTAAATTAATACTGCTAGGTCTAATTAGTACTGCTAATTATAATTAAAACTGTTTGTTAAAACTGTTACTTATAATTAGTACTGCTAGTGATGTTTAGGTATCTTTGTTTCATACATGTGCAATAACACTTAAAACGTTAACGCAAGAACCTTGTTTGCTTTTTGTTTTTCTTGGTTTTAAGCTAACTTTTTCAGGGATATACACTGAAGTGTTACCATTGATGTTAGTCATAATGTATCTTTGATGGGAGGAAAATGATGGTTGTTCTTAAAAGTGTTTGGTTTGTTAGCAACCACACAACAAAAGGTCATCAATCACCATGTCTTATAGACAGAACTCAAGAATTGACTATCCAGAGCAAACGCTACTCGTAAAGACTTTTCAAATCCGTGAAAGTTGATAGTTTACTAAAAACAATAATGGTCTCCATGCCCATGTGTTTCAATAATGCATTGGGCTTAGTCCAGAAAAAAAAAGCAAACGTCTACTGGTAAAGACTTCATCAATCCGTTTATAGTTTGAGTAGTTTACTCAAAACTATATGGTAATACATTTGCACCATGTTTTTCTAAATGAAGCAAAGGCAGTCCAATTTAACAGCCCCGTAAAATCACAACGCAGCGGAATACCACTTTGGGGTGCAACTTCATAGTATAAAGACAAAAAAAAAAAAGTTTGAAAGTAAAACGACATCAAAAGAGACGTTTGATAAAAAATGTCCACATTCGAATTAATAAAACAGGTAAATTCATCAAGGTCCCAAATAATTTATTGTTTTAACAAGATTACCAGATTTCAATCGTGACTCATTTTGTCTATCAAAGGAAAAATAGTTATCGAATGTGAAGAAAACTGAGTCCTTGAGTTTTGATATCCACGCGACTCAAATGCTCCCATGCTCAGCTAGCAATATAATAACCTGAGAAAATACATGCAAAAACGTCAACAATAATGTTGGTGAATTCATAGGTTTAAGTAAAAGCAGTATTGAAATAGTTCAAGAAATATTTCTGTAAGAAAAGTAGCGTTACAACATTTAGAAGAATTGTTATCGAAATCCAAGTAATGTTTTTTCAATAGTGGACCACAAGGTTTAGATCCAGCCAGCGACAGTATTTATCAAAGTATAATTTTCAAACAGAATACATTGCAACGAATGCAATTATAAATCTTGATTGCATTGAAGCTCAAGACAACCGAACCCTTAACGTTTAACACATATCTTGTATGTAATCATGTAGCCCCCATAACTAGTATTCTTGCCATATACCTAAATTCCCAAAATACAAATTGTCCCATATGACTGGGTGCTCCGAAAGGATTCGAATTCATACCCCCGGACAGGGCGTCAAACCCAAAGATCGATTATTTTGTACTAGCGCTCACACCATTATAGGCAATTACCATTCCTGATGTGGGATCTTTGCAATAAACTACTCAGCAATTGACCTCATATTTGGGTCCAGCATACCATAAAGTTTCTTGTGTCCAGTTTATAAAACAAGCATGTATCAAACATGTATTATAAATCATGTGGTAGATAAGCAAAAGCTTTAGTAAAAACATTCATGTAACGCTTATGTAGTAGTAACCGATAAGTTATTCGGTAAAACAAGCATGTATCAAACATGTATTAGAAATCATGTGGTAGATAAGCAAAAGCTTTAGTAAAAACATTCATGTAACGCTTATTAGAAGTATCGATAAGATATTCGTAAAACAAGCATGTTAATCTCACCCCAAAAATATTAAAGAAAACTATTAAAAGAGAAAAGGTAGGGCTATGAACTCACCTTGATGTTGCAGAGAAATTAGCAGGAATGCAAATAATAATCGCAGCATAAATGGAGAACAGAACAGCTCGACCAAGAAGATGCAGCTTAATTTAACGGCTATATCCTACTACTAAGGATAATGAATTTGGGTTTCCCGATAATTGGTTACATCAACGCAACACGTTGATAAAGGATTGAGGTTTCAGGTTGGATGAGTTTGGTGGGTGGTTAAATAAAATACACCGAAAAGAATACACAAAGTATGTAATATATTCCGCATATATTACATATGAAAAGAAACAATTATATAATTCATGTGGCGAATCATATAATAAAGACAAACAAACAAAAGAATAAGTCGCAACATATAATACTTTACACGTATTATTTAAGAAACGTATGAAAAATAATCGTAACAATATAATTCGACACGTTTTCGAAATTCGCTTTACTAAATAAATAAAACGTTCTTGCATAAAAGTAAACACACGTTTTAAAGTTACGGGTTAGATAAATGTCGTTTTTAAAGACTTTACAAAAGTTAGTAAGTCGGGAATTATAAAATAAATATTTTATAATATAGTTATTTGTTTACGCTTTTTAAAACTAGATCTATTATCTGTTTATTAAATATACCTTTTTCCGTTTATTTACCGATTTATTGTACTAATCACAAGTAAATAATCTTATAGTTATATAACCTTGTCATGTAATCAAGTTTCTAAAATAATATAAACCTTAAATGAAAGTTTACTAAGTATAAGAAATTATTAGAAATTTATCCGGCATAACTTGCCGTTTAATTACGACTTTCCATATTATTTTATTATTTTTTAATTATTTTAAATTTTTTTAACCAAAACTCAACGTTTTATCCCATTTCAAAAACAATCCGTGTTGCGAATTACACTCGTTCAATCAACATATATTAACAAGGCTCAATAAATAAATACTAAAAATAGCAAAACCAAACACACCCAACTGCTAAACCAAACACCCCTTTTAGGGGCAGTTTATCACAAATCCAAACGCCCCTAAAGGCTGTTAAACAACAAACCAAACGCCCCCTTGTGGGCTGTAAATCAGCAAACCAAACACCCCTTTTAAGGCGGTTAACCACAAATCCAAACGCCCCTTGTTGGCGTTAAATGCCAAACCAAACACAACCCTTGGGTGTAACTCAGCAAACCAAACACCCTCTACGGCGTTTCTGCCCAAACCAAACGCACCCTAGCAGTTGGTAAACCCAGAAAACGCACCCTAATCTATGAAAAACAAAACCAATACGCATCAGATCTGATAAGAAAGCCTACTGGCAACCCTTTCGCGGTGACAGAAAACCCGGACAGCCTAGCTGCTGGCTGCTGTCAAACCCGCAACCAAACGCACCCTACTCGGTGGCTGTGAACCCAGATCCTAGTTGTTTCTATATCCACCAAACGTACCCTAATCTATTTTCCGCCAAACCAAACACACCCTTTGGTGTTCGACAACAGCCAAACGCACCCTTGTGGCATTTTAACCAAACCAACCGTACCCTCGGCTAATTCCCAGCCCACCAAACACACACTCGGGGTGTTTTAACAAAACCAACCGCACCCTTGTGCGGTTTATGAAAGCAGAACGCACCCTTACGGTGTTAAACCACCGGGACAAACACCCTTTGTGGTGTTTTGATAAACCACAACGCACCCTATTTGGGTGTTAAACCCGAAACCAAACGCACCTTTTTGGTGCTAAGAATAATCAAACGCACCGTTTGATGGTTTTTAAAAAGAAAACAAACGGTGGATGTGATGGTGGTATGGTGTTCGAGGATGGTGGTGCGATGGTTGGTGTCGGCTGTTGAGATGGCAGCCATGGTGATGATATGATGATGGATCTGGTAGTGATGTTGATGGCGGCTGGATGATGGTGGCATGGAGATGCGGCGGCTGTGACGATGACTATGGTGGCATGGAGATATGGTGACGATGGTGGTGATGATTTAGATGTTGGCGTGGTAACCTGATGACGGTGGCGGCGGTGTTTAGGTGGTCGGACACTTTGGCCGGAGATGGAGGTGGTATTGACGAGGTGATGAAGGTGATATTGATGTTGTTACGGAGGTGATGGTGTCGTGGAGGAGGGGGTGCATGGCGTCGGCTATGGCAGTGGCCGGAAATACTCGCCGGAAAAGTTTCAGCGCCGGAAAAGTTGAGAGGAGTATGAGATGTGGCTAGGGTTTGTGCAAGAAATGAATGAAACCCTATATAACTTTCTATTTATACTAGAACCCTTAAAAACAAAGTGACAAGTGTTTAATAGTTTAGGGTCAATGGTGTAATTATTTTCATAGGGACCAAAGGTGTAAATTTTGTAAAGTATTGGTTCGGGACTCGTTTGGGCTACTTAACGGAAGAATTAAAACACGAGAGTTGCGCCATTGCGTTCCAAATAATTTTTCTGATAAAAATAAGTATTCACTTGATAGCATTTCATAAATATATTTTTATAACATTTCTAAAAATATTTGTTATTTATTTAGTGACCCGGTTACGCCTTGTCCGAAATAAAAATGGATTTCAACTCGAATATTCGCGTTATAATTAAACGTTTTCAAATAAAATGATGACTAATTTATTAAATATTTTTATTTAATAAAAAGTGTTAATTAAATATAATTTAATTATTTTCTCGTTTCTAAATCTTGCGAGGGCATTTCAGTCACTTTCTGTCTGTTTTCAGGTCTTGGTCAAAACTGAAAAGTTGTCAGGAATGTCGTTTTACATCAAATTGCTTTAGAGTCCGAATAATGAAAACGTGATTTAGTGGTTCGTTTTTGATAAATCAACTATGAATTAATATATCCTTTTTCGTTTTCGAAATCAAATAATTTAAAAATAAATTTTATAAACGACAAACATGTAATAATAATTATGATTTATTATTTAATTATGTTTCAAAAATCTACCTGCTACGCGGTAATCGTTTTTATGTGACCGAAAAAGGTCAAAAAGTCAAAAGTCAAGTCGAGCCCGAAAAGTCAAAAGTTAAAATAGTCATTTGAAATTCCAAAAATTTGCCGGATGTTACAACATATCTAATGAAGAAATAAAGAGGGTAGTTTGTGATTGTGGGGTAGATAAATCCCCGAGTCCAGACGGGTTCACTTTTGGTTTTTATCGTCGATATTAGAGTTTTTTAAAAAACGATGTGGATGAGGCTGTTTTCTATTTTTTTCAACATGGGACCTTTCCTAAAGGTGGTAACTCATCTTTTATCACGCTAATTCCGAAAACTACCGACGCTAAAATGGTTAAAGATTTTAGACCTATTACTCTTATCGGAAGTCTCTACAAGATTATTGCTAAGATCTTGGCAAATCGTCTTGTGGTTGTATTGGGGGACATTGTAAATGAAGTTCAATCAGCCTTTGTAGCGAATAGACAAATTCTCGATGGTCCATTCATTTTAAATGAAGTATTCCAATGGTGTAAGAAGAAGAGGAAACAGTCTAGGATCTTTAAGGTAAACTTTGAAAAGGCTTATGATTCGGTTCGATGAGACTACTTGGACGACGTCTTGAAAAACTTTGGTTTCGGTGATAGGTGGCGTGGCTGGATACAAAGCTGTCTAATATCGTCCAGAGGTTTGGTTATTATGAATGGAAGTCTTACTCGTGAATTCCAGTTTCATAGAGGTCTCAAGCAGGGTGATCCTCTTTCTCCTTTTTTATTTATTTTGATTATGGAAAGCCTTCACATCTCAGTTCAAAGAGTTGTAGACGCAGGTTTGTTTAGAGGTGTATCTATTGATTCGTCCCTCCATCTTTCACATCTCTTCTACGCGGATGATGCTGTTTTCTTGGGTCATTGGAGTGATTCCAATATTGACACTATAGTTCGAGTGTTGGAGTGTTTTTATCGTGCTTCGGGCTTGCGCATTAATATGTCTAAAAGCAAAATCATGGGTATTTCGGTGTCTAATAATATAGTTGATCAGGCAGCGTCCAAGATTGGATGTGCGACGCTTAAACCCCCTTTTTCTTATTTAGGGTCGAAAGTTGGTGGTCTCATGTCTCGAATTCAATCTTGGGACGAGACTATGAGTACTCTTGCTGCTCGTTTATCCAAATGGAAGATGAAGACTTTATCTATTGGCGGTAGATTAACTCTTCTCAAGTCGACTTTAAGCTCGATGCCTATTTATCACTTGTCTTTATTTAAAGTTCCCTCAAAGGTCCTCCAAAAGATGGAATCTATTCGATGTCGTTTTTTCAATGGTATCGAGACTGATAGTAACAAGCAAACATGGATCAAGTGGAACAAAGTGTTGGCTTCTAAAGAGAAAGGTGGCTTAGGTGTGTCGAGTTTTTACGCGTTGAATAGAGCTCTTATGTTCAAATGGGTGTGATGTTTCCGTACCCAAGGGTCGTCATTATGGGCAAAGGTCATCAAAGGGATTCATGGTGCAGACGGGAAGCTCGACGTGCACGTTAACAACTGCCATCCATCCATTTGGTTGGATATCGTTCGTGAAGTGAAGAAATTAAAGAATCTTGGCATTGGCCTTCTTAGCTTTATTCACAAAAAGCTGGGAAATGGTACTGTTACATCGTTTTGTGACGACGTGTGGAGAGGAGATGCAACCTTTAAATTTCTTTATCATAGGTTGTTTGCTTTGGAGTCAAGTAAGTCCATTACTATTGCAATGAAGTCATCCCTATTATCAACAAAATAAGCTTTCAATCCACAAAATAAGCTTCCATAATAACCTTCTAAACTTCTTCAATCTTCAATAATAAAACTTTCATTTCCATTGACATTCCTTTTGGAGCTAGTACCTTCGTCTTCACTCGAATCTACATGAAAGTGATATAGTTAGCAAGAAAAGATACATTTAAATTAACGAATAGTAAAAATAAACAAACATACCAATTATTATTGTTTCACAATCTTCTTCTTCTTCCAAAATTTTATCCTTAACCTTACAAAGCCAATCTTGGGTACAAATAAGGTTTTCAATACTCTTATCACTCAAAGAGCTCCTAAATGAACCCAATACCCTCCCACTAGAGCTAAACACCAACTCGGAAGCCACCGTTGAAACAGGAATGGCCAACAAGTCTCTAGCCATCAAAGATACAATTGGGAATCTTAGGCTATTTACCTTCCACCATGCCAATATATCAAATTTCACATTAGAATCAAATGCTTCAACACTTTCACCCAAATACTTATCCAATTCACTTATTGTTGAAGTAGATGTTGAACTAGTATTCATCTTATCTCTCAACCTATCCCTTGTTGGGGGGGAGGGGGGGTTTGTTGTCGTATCATCAAGATTTAAACATTTCCCTAACGTTGAAGGTGAAGTAGATGTCGGAGCATGAATTCTCAAATAGTCTTCATATAAAGCTTTAAATTGAGCATGTATGTAGTTTTTCTTCAATTTTACCATCGCTAACCCTTCCATACCGTAATGGTCATCGACTACAATATGTAGAAATTCATCCTTGTTTCTTTGATCAAGTAAAAGAGCAAAATATGGCAATACATTCATGTTTTCTATCTCTCCATAATACTTGTCAAACTTTTTTTCATCACCTTAGCAATTTTGTAAAGGTTTTCATCCTCCGGAGGTAAATTTAAAACATCACAAATCATTTGTTTTCTCAAAAGTTCACGAATAGCAGACAATTTAAGAATGAGGGTATGTGATGTAACGTGCCTTGTCTTTTTTTGCAAATGTTTTTCTTAAGAAATCAAGCGCGCTATCATTTGCACTTGCATTATCTACTGAAATAGCCAATATAGCATCAATACCCCACTCGTTTACACAAGATTCTACTCCTTTTCCTATGTCAACCCTACTGTGACCATCAAGACGACAAAAGTTCAAGATTTTTTTCTTCAACTTCCATTCGTTATCTATAAAATGACCGGTAAGAGCCATGTAACTCTTCTTTCCTAAAGAAGTCCAACTATCAGTAGTCAAACATATCCTACTAATGTTTTTTCGAATTACATCAAGAAGTTTCATTTTCTCTTCATCATACAATTTGTAACAATCTGTTGTAGTAGTACCTCTACATGGAACATCAAATAAGGGTTAACTAATCTTAGAATAGTGCCTAAAGCCATCGCGTTCGACAAAACTAAAAGGGAGCTCATCAACTATAACCATGTGTGCCAATGCTTTCTTACTTTCTTTTTGGTCAAATTTCCATGCCATCATTTTATTCTCGTCACCATGTTCAAACATAATCTGATTTGACCTTTACTTTGTTTGGCTATGTAAGGGTCGCACCTTAATAGATGTCGTTTGAGATTTTTTATACCATGTTTAGTTGAATGACAAAGAAACTTTCTATCACTCACATCTTCTTCTATTTCGCCTTCTTCAAGTTTCTGCTCATCAAAGTCGCCAAACCTTTGACCATTTTTTCACCTTGTGCTTGCGCTTAGTTGTTTTCTTTTGTGGCTTTTTTCCATTCGTTTTCTTATTTTTAACTTGTACATTCGCTTCTTCATCTATTTCCATCGACATGGTGTCCGACATCTGACAACATATAAATATACAACTAGTCAATTTACTAATAATCATAATCAGACCCTATAAATCTAAAAAGAAAGAATGTATGTTCTAAATACAAACTTTATCTAAACAAACCTCAAACCCTAACAATCTAATAAGGATACAAAATTATTAACAAATTTATTAACAAAATTAATAATGAAAGAGTAGTACCTTTAGTATAAGAATTCTAATTCTTAAAGAAAAAATAAAAATTAGATCATAAGCTGGAACTGGAAGACTTTGGTTCTTGGATATTTAGATCTAAATGGAACCTATATTACTTGTGTTGTATTGTTGTAATTGTTAACTTCTTGTGTAAATGTAACACGACTAAACTATAAGTCTGACAACACAATTTTGAAATGGGCCGAACCCCTAGCCATTTAACATGGGCCTTCCTTTAAAATTGAGATTAGCCCAAATTTACACAATCTAATTCTTATGTACGTTCAGAATATTAGAAAAAACTATCTCGGGTTAGTCGGGTTGACCCGGACCCGAATAAGTAAAGATTTTGAACCTGATACCCGACCCTATTTCATACTCGGGTTGACCCGATTGACCCGAGTTAAATTTTGAACCTGAGTAACCCGACCCGAATATCCTTATTCGGGTTTGGGTTCAGGTCCGGGTCAGGTCAGGATTATTGACACCCCTAGATGCACCCCTATACTTGAACTTTTACATACTCGATATATAACTAACTAATAACCTGAATTGAGATGGATCAAAATAACATGGAGACCATTCAACAAACATATGGGGGTATTGACTTAACTTTTCTTCCCCATTCTTTCGCAAAATAAATACTACAATGAATTCTAATCGTCACAAAACTGTATATATAAGGATAAGGACTTAGCAACCATGTACTCTAACAATTCACTAGGGTTTAACAATGATGTACTACTAGCGAGTACATACAAGGTAGGTTAAGGCTTTTGGTTAACAATAGGGTTTACATAGACAAAAGTCACTACTACATATCTTCGAATATCTAGTTTAGGAATCCAAGAATCCCCTTTTTCGTTGTTTCCCGTAATACATAGATAGAAGAAAACGAAAAGGATAGGCTCAGAGGGTTTAACTAGGGGTATCTTGCATTAAAAATGAGTGCGAAGCAAGGGTGTGGGGATAGTTATATAGTCGAGGTGACCATAATAACAATTACAGGTTTAAAACATGGGTAAATCCTAGTGCCTCTTATCATTTAGCAAATCCTAATACTCACTATGCGGTCTTGGGATGCATCACTAAAGCAAGTTTAGAATTTAATATACTTTTAAACCGATACCAGCCTCCAGAAAAGGGCCTCCCGAAAACCCAAAGAAAAAGCAAACAAACCAAATTTGCACGGACACAATCCATGAACGCGTAACACAAAGCAATTGTCTACTTTTCCGTAACTGTGAAAAAGCTAAAGGTATTAACTATCTGGGTAGGAAAGATGATAACCCAAAATTCCTAAAGATATGGCTAGGGGAGAACCACACATTTTTTTGTTTGGTTTGGGGGTGGAATTTTTTTGAGTGGAAGGGTTTTTGTTCTAGTCGTATAATTCCTTATCCAATGAGACGCCACAAGTACTTAGTTTCACCGGTATGTGCCACAAATTTTTTTAAATTTGGGTCAAAATTACCTTCTACGCTATGTTTCAATATATTACTCATCATTTTAAGGACAAAGCAAAGGCAAATGAAAGAATAGTTTCTAAGGCTTTTATTCCCCCTCCTCCATAAAGCAAAGACAAATGAAAGAATAGTTTCTAAGATCTAGAGAGCGAAAGAAACTAGTACTCCTCTGGTTTTTCTCAATGATGGAGAAGAAACAAATGATCCCGGCTAAATCATCATCCAAGAATTGTCCACGTGAAACTTCTAAGAACTCTCGGGCTTCTCCTCATCAAATATAACCTGTAAATCAAAGATAAGATGCAAACATACCTAGCGTAAAATCGACGAAATGATATATACAACTATATGATTTAGGGTTTTGACTCTACGAAAAACAAATAAAGGATAGGATGAATGCGTTAATGTATTTGTGGTTTCCTACAGGTTTTAAGCAATTTACAAATTTTGAAAATTATACAAAATTTTCAAAAATTAGAAAAATACGAATTTTATTGTAGTTGGGTTGGTGATGCCGTCAGGAAAATCCTGACGCCGTCTCCACTTACTGTAAAAACAATTCTTTTTTTTTGAAAAATTCTTGCACGCAATCCCTATTAGTATTTCCTGCAAAAAACCACATAATTTATTAACACAATCATATGACTCAAACAAACACAAGACGTGAATTAATCTAAATTATTCATTTAACATGTTTGAAAAACTTGATATTTCCCTTACACTTATTAATCAAAATACCTTTGATTATGATTAAGACAAAGTTAAAAACAAAACAAAGCATGATTACAAAATATTTTCAAACATTAATAATAAACAATAGAGAATTAAAACACACGACACACCTAAAATGCAAGAAAATAAAAGATTGGGTTGCCTCCCAATAAGCCCTTTTGTTTATTAGAGAGTTAACAAAGATTACTAAGCTTTCAACTTTCTTACTTATATTGACAGAATGACAGTTTAAACGCTCAACTAATTAATTACAAGGCCTTTTATTAAAGTTTGTAATAATAATTTCAAACAAGGGTAAAAGAAAACTTATCAACTTTCTCTAACTACATTAGTAGTGAACAATTAGAAATGGGACATCCAAACAGGAAACGTGGACAAGTAAGAAATGGACGTAGGGAGTACTAAATCAATGAGATAAATTAAACACAGCGACAATGAAGAAACAAAAGAACGAGAATACCTAAAATGCAAAAAAATAAAAGATTGGGTTGCCTCCCAATAAGCCCTTTTGTTTATTAGAGAGTCTTTTAGCTAGACTCAGAGTCCTATTCCTTATGTGACTCCTCCTAAGTTGTTTGCCTTACTTTTCATTTTCATTAAACCTCGAATGGCTTCGCTCACACTTTCATCATACTTATATTCGGGTCATAAATTCAAGCTATCTGAATAGTGGGTTTTCTCATGGCTATCATCATCTCCTTCTACGACGAAAAGTGGTATGCAATTGGTCTTAATATCCTTGAAATCTATGTGTTTAAACAATTCCATTTTGTGAGGCATCTTAAATATGATCTTTTCGTTATCCTTCTTAAACAAGACCATTCCTTCTTCCTTATCATAAATGAGCCTGATCTTCTCCACGAATGGTTTTCCAAACACCACCGAACCTAGGTAATGATCTATGACACTAGTAGTATCCTCTATCACCACAAAATCGCATTCGTAAGTGAAGTGGCCAATAAAAACCTCTAAACCCTTAACTCTTCCCTCAAAATTGAAAATTTTCCTAAGGTTCTTTGGTTTCCTTCTAGATTTTAACCTATTATTCATAATCCAGTTATAGTAAAGTTTAGACATTACATTAATTGGTGACTCTAAATCGATATAAGCTTACTTTTTTAGAAAGTGACCAATCATGCAAGAGATTTTTATTTTATTCAAACTTCAGGTTCTAATTTTAGTTTATATCCATAAGGGTCGAGGATTTTTTAAGAGCCATTCATGATATTCAAACTCGTCCATAGTGGGGAATGTGTCAAAGTATTCTAAATCACCCTCTTCTTCCTCTTCTTCTACTACTTCCTCGATTTCGTCCTCAAATTCATCATTCGAATTGACTAATGGATCAACACTCCTACCATTTTCAAGCCATGACTCAACTTTTAATTTTTTTCAAAGCCAGAAATTCGTTACTATGGGTGGGATTAGATGGATTCGCGTTCTCCATAATGAAGAATGGGATAGTCAATGAAAATTACGAACAAACACACAAAGAAAGGATACACTGCAAGAAAGCTAATGACAAGAAAATAAAATCTTACTTGAAAGGATTCAAGCAAGTAGATCTAAGCTAAATAAAATTCAAAACCTATACTATTCCCCGGCAACGGCGCCAAAAAATTTGATGAGGTCGCAAAACTTCACTAAGTTTTACAACTCCCTAGGCAGTGTACCTAACCGGTGTTGTGTAGCATAGGAAAGACACGAGGGTTGTTATTGTTTTCTAGGGGAATAACGGGTGAAGGTTCAAACTAAATGTAACTAAGATCTAAAGATTGAAAGAATAATATTTTTTGTATTTTTATATTTTATGAAAGCAAGTAAAATCTGGGGTTTGAAGGAGGTTGGTTTTAATCTAATTATCAAATTAATTGAGCTAATCTAATGTGGGGAAATCGTATGATAAAAGAGAAGTGTTTACTTAATCATGCATGATCCTTGGTAAGCTTCTCCTAACTCTATTCCCTTGTCACACTTGTGATGTATGTGTAAGTATTTCTGAGAAGCATGACGAATTACATGAAAACGCCGTCTACGTGATACCTTGCTAGGGAAACGCATAAGTAAGGTAGTATGAAGACTATTACATGGCCCCTAGGGAGATAGACACGCATTAAAATACTTAAAAGGGATCATCCATAGATGGGTAAGGTGGTATGAAGACTATTACTGATGGAATCCTTTCTACGCAATCATGCCTCTGTAGATCTATAATTAGGATCTATAAACCAATTCACATGCAATCATAAGCAAACACTAATGAAATCTAGCCTAGCATGTTAAAGATAAAGGAAGCACAATAACCAATCAAACAATAAGACATATTGAAAGATTAAAGGATAAAAGAACTTTACTATATTGAAACAAGCAATTAAGGAAGATACAAAAGGGTTGGGAAACCCTAAAATACTCCCAAAATCTGCTACAAGTCGTTCTCTACCGAACTCCACTCCTAATGCTCTCTAAAACCCTAAATTCGAGCTTGTATATATAAGAAAATACTAGCGACGGCGTCGCAACATTTCTTGACGCCGTCGCTCGATAAGTCTTCTAGGGTTTCTTTTATGACGGCTAATCCAGTCGCCGTTACACATTCTTCAGAAACGGTCGCTTTAACTTTCAGACGGCGTCACAAGCTTTCCTGACGCCGTCTCCACCTTTTGTGAATAATTCTTCACGCCTTCTTTGTGTCAATTTGTAATCTTGTCCGGTTTCTTCCAAAATTGAGCCCAAGTCGCGTGTATTTCCTTCAAATGTCATCCAAGTGCTAAAAATGCAAAAAGAAATGATTAAGCACATATTCTAAGCATATTTACATAATTATAAGGGTTAAATGACCCCGAAAAATGTATAAAATTACACCTCATCATTCTTCAACAGCCACGTGGATACGGCGTATAGAACTTCTAGATACAACGTATTGCTCTTTAATTCTTCGTGGTTACTTGTGAAGCCCAAGAACGGATACATCGTATCTTCCTTGATGAATATGGCGTACTGGTTGTCAGAACAGTAATCTTCAGATTTCTTCGTTTAAGCTCCAAATTGTGTGCCTTTTAGTTAAACTTCACCAAGTGCTCCGTAATTACTGCAAATATCAAATATAAACAATTAAGTACCAATTCGTGCAATAATTATACAAAATGGGTAAGAAACATGGGATAAATGATGCTATAAAAGTAACGTTATTTGATGTCATCAAATATCACCGCACTTAAATCCTACTTGTCCTCAAGTAGACTTTAGAAAACTTATGAAAATGTATCCCAAACGTGGTCAAGGATTTTTTTTTCTTTAAGCAATTATTCGTTCAATTACTAGTTCACAACCAAACACCTCACGAAATAGGAAAATGAAAACACTCAAATCACTTAACTAATCTATGTGGTAACATTTAAGTAATTCGCTCAATTGCTCGGTCGTGATGAGTATTCTATCATAAGTTTTTCAAGGATACACATCTCCACCACTAAAGCCAAGGAGTAACAAGTCTAAAAAGGTAAATTGGATTTATGATAAGGTTTAAGGGTTTGATCATTCTTTTCAATCTCTAAATAATACCAAAATTCCAGAAAAGGCGACAAAACCACAAATGCACGAGCAAATCCATGAACACGACACTTGTGATTGCTCACTCTTTAACTCGAATAAGCTAAAGAATAGGATCAAGTAATCTTTACCAAAAGTACCACACCAACGAGAGCGACAAAACCACATATACACATCCATAAAGATGGAATAGACATACATGATTGCTCACTCCCTCATTTAAGTTTAACCAAGAGTTAGGATGAAGAATGGTATAAGGTATGTGATCTTCCAGTCCTTTTCCAATGGTAATACACCAACAAGGCGGACAAAACCACACATATACATCCATAACGATAGAATAGATACGCATGATTGCTCGCATCCTCATTCGAGCAAACCAAAGGTTATGGATTAGGCATGTGAAATATGTAATTGGTGTTAAATAAAATCACAAAAAAAATAAATTAAGTCCAAACAAATAAAGTACAAGTTGCTAGTAACTTTCCCGACCATCCTTTGAAATAGACACAAAATCAAAGATAAATGCCTTGATCAATAGATCGATCAAACAACCTTAGTTGTCATTCCCATAATGACCAACTCCTAAACATCCATAATATACATACTATACAACTTAAGTGGTGATATCGACCACTTTATACAAGAAGATACAAGGTCGGTTTATTTCGACCAACATACAACAATACTCTACAAGTCACTTTTTTTGTATTTTCGATTTTTTTTACATATACACGACGAATTTCGGTGTAATTTCACCATCTCACGATCTCAATAAATCCGGATAATTTATCCATAATCCTTCATACTTTGGATATAAAAAATAATAGTGAAAGTAGTAAAACACACAAAAAACAAAGACTAAAAATATATACCGCTTTCACATTCCCATTGCATTGTGCAATTTCCTGACCTAACCAAAGATAGAAAATACGCACACGAACACAGGATATACAATACTTTACACAAAAGCTACTAGCATCCGATTAAGGACTTAATCTGATAGGGTAGGCTAAGGTGTAAAGGTGTAACGAAACAAATATTTGGTGGTGGATGAAATGAAAGTGTTAGTGCAGATATTACGATATTTAATCTACACATTCTTGTTTGTTTTGTTAATGATAAACCTGTAACCTGTAATATATAACGTAAAAGGTATAAGTTACTCGTAATCATATTTTGTCTCAACATACATCAACACATCTCCACGTCTCGAGTCCTCGTATGTTACAACACAGGTCCGTACCTGTTTGTTACGTTGCATTATGATCAAACCTCATTTCACATTTTGCATTTACAAGTATTTTTATGCAAACATTTTTATTTTAGCAAGTATATAAATGTTAACTTGCACATTTTATTTTGTAAGTATTCTAACAAAGTTCATGTTTGCAAGTTAGCTAAAAATACTTGCACTTTGCATTTCTTTAAAACACAAGTAACTTTCTTTTTTGAAGTTTATATATATACATATAAACACATTTTTATTAAAGAAATATACAACTGAGTTTTACCTCATGGGTGACATCACAAGATTTAAACTTGGGTGAATGTGGACATAAAGTGTTAGGATTATGAAAAGTCTCGGTCACTCCTAAAATATATTTTGTAGCTCGTAGTTAAGTGTTTAGTTAAACATTATGTAAAAGTAAGCTAACCGGGCCAAGCTCATGGCACACAAGGCCCATGGCTGGCCCCCTTGTAAGACTATAAGTACCCTCTCCTTCCATAGAGAGGGTGTTGGTTCATTCACAAATAAACGCATTTCTTTCTCTTTCTAATTTGTTCCAACCACTCTTTCTCTCTCTAGATTTCTTTCTTTATTACTTAGATTGTTGTGTGATTTGACATTCTATAATTTTTATCAGTCGCCATGGGGTGATATCATGAGTTTGTGTGAGTTTTGATCTTGAAAAAATCATTTGTTTTGTGCTCTAAGTTCACGCGTTTAAAATTTTAAAAAACAAATTTTTTGGTGTTACAAACCTTAAAGTTTATGTTTTTATCAAAGATCTAGGCTTAAGATACTTAGTTATACAAAAAGAATCAAGAAAAACGTCAAAAGGGTGTCGTTTAGGTGTTTATAATGTTTTTGTTTTGACAGCAGGTTGTGCGCAATATGTATTTTTGAATTCTGTGAAATATGTATCTCGTGCGAAATATTACAGGTTTACAGGTTTATTCGTGCGAAATAAGTAGTTTGGGCAAAACAAAACTCTGCGAAATATTACAGGCTTATTGTGCGAAACAAGTTCTGCGAAATATTACAGGTCTTTGTTTGTGCGAAACAAGTTGTGCAAAATATTACATAGGACAAATTGTGCGAAATATTACACAGGAACAAGTTATGCGAAATATTACACATGAACAAGTTGTGCGAAATATTACATTGGCTTACTTGTGCGAAATATTACATACACTTGTATGTGCGAAACATTACACATGAACATATTTGTGAGAAATATTACAATTTTCAAGAAAAGGTTATTTTCAACGGTTTGTCTTGCATTTGTAAAATCTCATGAAATACTTTGTTATTTTTTTGTTTTAATCAAGATTTATAAAATCCCGTGAAATACCATCTTAATCACCTTAATAGCAACTCTTTAACCCAATTCTCCTTTATCACTGAATGATTAAATTTCATCAATTCATACATCAATCATTTGAAAATGACTACATTAGTTGAACACATGATAGTTGACGGTGCTGATAACCATCCTCCTATGCTTGAAAAGACAATGTATGAATCCTGATAGAGTCATATGTTGCTTTACATACAAGGTAAGGAACACGGTAGAATGATTCATGACTCAGTTCTCAATGGTCCACTTGTTTGGAATACGATTGAAGAAAATGGTGTCGCTCGACCCAAGACTTATGAAGAACTCTCGGAGAAAGAAAAACTTCAAGCTGAGTGTGATCTTAAAGCCACCAACATTTTTCTTCAAGCCCTTCCACCTGATGTCTACTCTCTTGTTAATCATCACAAAGTGGCTAAATAAATTTCGGACAGAGTTAGGTTACTCATGAAAGGCACAGAACTTTCACAGCAAGAACGTGAGTGTAAGCTGTATAATGAGTTTGATAGGTTTACTTCCATCAAGTGTGAAACACTTTATGAATATTATTTGCGGTTTGCTCAACTCATTAATGATATGAGCATAATTAAAATGACAATGCGACCAGTCTAGATAAACATACAGTTTTTGAATGGTCTTCAGCCCGAGTGGAGCAAATTTGTGACAGATGTTAAGTTAGCAAGGGGTTTGCATGCAACCGATTATGATCAGCTTTATGCATATCTCAGCCAACATGAGGCACATGCTCATGAAGTCCGTGTGATGTGTGAATGGTATCCGGATCCACTTGCCTTGGTTGCTAACTATCATCACACACCGTCTTACCTGAACATCCATCATTCTCAGTACAATCCTCCTCAGTATCAACAACATCTTTCACCACTTAGTCAACAAATGTACTCTCCTTCACCACATTCAAGACCCTATGAAGCACCTCATCATTCACAAGAATACCAAAATGCTTACAAGACTCAAATCAGTTATCCAACACCATCAGTTCCTCAAAATGCATATCATTCCCCTCTAATTTCACAACAACCACTGAGTTTCCCCAACTAGACTCAGGTCTTGCTGTTCTATCATTTCTACCATGTGATGATCTAATTGCTTGCCTCAACAAAGCAATGGCATTCATGTCAACTGTAATGGCATCATGTTTTCCTTCAACCAACAACCAACTCAGAACATCTTCCAATCTAAGAAACCAAGCTACCATTCAAGATGGCAGGGTTACTGTTCAACAAGTATAGAGGAGACAGGGTCAGAGTTTTGCTAGTATGGGAATAAAGGGAAATGCTATAAGCTCTGGGGGAATAATACAACAGGTCAAGCAAGGGTTTTTAAGTGTTACAATTGTCAATGTGAAGGGCATATGGCAAGGCAGTGCACTCAACCTAAGAGGCCAAGGAATTCTGCATGGTTCAAGGAAAAGATGTTGCTTGTTCAGGCACAAGAATCTGGTCAGGTATTACATGAGGAGCAGTTAGCATTCTTAGCTGATCCTGGAGTTGCAGATGGTCAAGCTACTCAGACAACAATCACACACAATGCTGCTTTCCAGACTGATGATCTAGATGCTTACGAATCAGACTGTGATGATATCTCTTCAGCAAAAGCGGTCCTTATGGCCAATCTTTCTAGTTACGATTCAGACGTCCTATTTGAGGTACCATATTCTGACACTTATCAAACTGATGATATGATCAATCAAAGTATGCAAGAGATGTAATATTCTGAATAAACACCTATTAATGATTATCCAGATAATGAGATAACAAGTGATAGTAATATCATTTTTTATTCCTTATATCTGCATGAAACGCAAAATGCAGTTGTTCAAGATACTAATTCTTCTGCACCACAAGATGCTATGATAATGTCTATGTTTGAACAAATGTCTAATCAAGTAACTAATTAGATAAGGTTAACCAGGAAAACAAAATTATTAATGAATCCTTAACCGTTGAGCTTGAAAGATATAAGGAACGAGTCAATATTTTTAACAAAGACTGAATATAGATTTGAGCAATCATGAAAAATTTATTGATTCACAAATGGATGACATGATTCAGAATAGGAATGAAAAGTTTGATGCCTTTCAACAGGAGATTGACTCACTTAAACAAACTCTTTCTAAACATGTCAAGGAAAAGGAATCGTTGTTGACAACATTTATTGTTTTCAAAAAAGAATCCAAAGAAAAAGAAAATAAATACATTGACAAGGAAATTAATTTAGAAAACAAGATAAAGGAACTGGATAATATTGTCTATAAAGTGGGTCAATATGTGCAAACTGTACATATGCTAATGAAACCACAAGTTTTCTATGATGATACTCACAAACAAGCTCTTGGTTATCAAAATCCGTTTTATCTTAAAAAAAAGCTCAGCGGATTAAGCCAACGTTGTATGATGGTATTGTGATATCTAATAAACATGATGTGATTTCTGTGGATGATTCTGAAGAGACATTGATTCTAGAAGAAGAGAGACGATAAAAATGCTTGCAAAACAAAATGACCCAATTTCAAAAGAAAAGAAGATTCATATTTCTCCAATTAATTATTTCGAGTTGAATAAATTGTTCGAAGATTTTGGAAAACGTTTTCTTCCACAAAAGCAATTATCTGCAGAACAAGCTTTCTGGTTACCGCTTTCAAACCCTAATTCTGAACAACTTGTTGTTCCATATACATCAGTTAAAATAGAGGTTTCTAAAGAACTTCCGAAGGTAAGTTTGGTAAATAAAAGTTTTCAGAAACTAAAAAATCATCTTGCTAATTTTGACAAGGTGGTGAAAGATAGAATTACACCCACAGCAATAACTAAGGGTGGATGGGGTTTTGAACATACCAAAAAGGTTTTCTTAGAAGAAGTAATTCCATTTATAAACTCTTTACAGGAATCATTTAAAGATTTTGACAATGGTCTTCACAGTGAAATTAATGAAGTGAAAATAGTCTTTAACCAATTGGAAGCTGCTGTTAAACAGTGTTCTGTAGACAAGAAATGTTTTGATATTCAAAAGAAAGAACTTTTTCTTGAAAATGATCGACTCTTGGAACATATTATCTGTCAAGATCTTATGAATTTTGTAATGCATGCTGATTCTGTACCTGTCAATGTGTTACCTGTAAATATTAAATGTCTTGCGAATGATAATCTTGAAATTGAGCGATTGTAACAAGAAAATGATCACTTATTTGAACTTCTCTTATCTCAAGATATAGTTCACATTTGTGTAAATTCTC
The DNA here is from genome assembly GCA_026074375.1 of Tanacetum coccineum. NCBI lineage: Eukaryota > Viridiplantae > Streptophyta > Magnoliopsida > Asterales > Asteraceae > Tanacetum > Tanacetum coccineum. Next base: position 43,132 of record BQNB010001325.1, on the reverse strand, counting down.
TTGCTACCCGCACTAATTGTCATGAAATGCAACAGAGTTTTATTGATGAATACAACGAGACATCAGAGCTTAAGGCTCAGCTTGCCAAAAAGGAACATATGGTTGAAAAGACAATTTTTAATGAAGTTGTACTTAAATTTCACGACTTGAAAATCGTTGTGCTTCTCTTGAACTTAAATTACAACATCAAAAAGAAAGTTTTTAGAATAACAGACCCTAATGAAAATGCTCCTGCATTTTAGGAACTATTTGAAATAAACAATTTGCAAGCTAAGCTAAAAGCAGAAGATGTCTCAATTGCTAATTTAAGGAAACACATTAAGAGTTTAAAAGGAAAAAATGTGGTTGAAAAGTATCTCCCACCGAATAATGCCAATGTTATTGCTCTAGGAATGTTTAGGCTAGACTTAGAACCTTTATCTCCTAAATTATTGAAAAACAAGGATGCACACATAGACTATATTAAGCACACTCAGGAACATGCTGACACTCTTCGGGAAATAGTTAAACATGCTAGAGCACTCAAACCTTTAGACAGTGATTTAAACTCTGCTTGTAAGTATGCTAAACGAATTCAGGAGGTGCTAGTTTATGTTACAACCACATGCCCTAGTGTAACTAAATCTAGTGAGAAATTGGTTGCGATCACACCACTGAACAAAAACAAGAAAGTTAGGTTTGCCGAACCTGCCACATCATCAAGTAACACTCAAAAACAGGTAGCTTCTTAAAACATACAAGATTCTAACCCACCTTTGTTGACTTCAACAGGAATGAAGAGTTCTACTAGTCCTAGCAGATCACAGCCTTCAGGCAATACCAAGAAAAATAGGATTTCGCGAACAACCAGTAGCAACCAGAAGAATAAAGTAGAAGACCACCCTAGGAGTGTTAAATCTAGTTCAAATAAAAAAGAATCGTGTTATTGAACCTGTTTGTAATGCAAATGTTAAGCATTCCATGTTAAATGTGAATTCTGAATTAATTTGTGCTACATGTAATAAATGTATGTTTGATGTTATTCATGATTTGTGTGTTCTTGATTTTGTTAATGATGTGAATGTGCGTTCTAAATCTAACTTTGCTAAGAGGAGCAAAAATAAGAGAACTTGGAAACGTACTAGCAAAATCTTTACTAGTATTAGATATAGATGGTATAACACCCTACTTTTTTGGAGCGTTAAACCCTCTAATTTACCTTATTTCAGCGGAAGCGTCTACTTTTAGTCAAGCTCGACTAATCTCTTGATTCCTAAAGCAGCTTATCTGGGTTGCAAAAATATTAAAAAAAAAGTTTTGGGTCAGCCAAAGGCCTAGTGAGAATTCATGGTTTTCACATACAAACGAATTATATAATAGCAAACACTTTTTCACAAATAACGAATTATAAAACGATCATGCAATTTGTTAAAAGTCATAAGTGCTATTTATTTAAAACATATTCTTATTCGGTTCATTTATCAACAATACTTAAACCAACAATTCAACTTATCTCACGATACAACATATATTAATTATTCACCTTTCCGTTCGGTTCAACGGTACCAACTATTTATATACCCGTTCGGTTCAACGGTACCAACTATTTATATACCCGTTCGGTTCAACGGTTCCAACAATTTATATTTCCGTTCGGTTCAACGGTTCCAAAAATTCATATTTCACACTTCACAATTTCACAATTCAACATTTATATAACTCAACATATAACAATAACAATTTTCACCACTTTCACATATTATCAAACAATCAAAACACGTAGCAAAATAATGATCATTTAAACAAATTTGCATGATAGTATCTTTATCGATAAAAGTGCAACCCAATTTAAAAGCACATGAAAACTCACCTCGATAATGCTCGGAATGAAAGTTCAGAAACAACGTCTCCTACAAATACCATAAGATCTCACTAAGAATTGGCACCAGTTCATTGCTTATTTATAATATACGTATTCTAGTAGATTTATAGATTAAAGATTAGTCCATGATCTAATCGTAGCAAGCTGACACTAAAAATTTAAATACTAAATTGTGTTCTCAGATGATAGCATGGCCATGCACTTATGTGTTTTGATTACCAAACTTTCAGTTAGTAACTCAATAAAGTTATCCATTATATTTACCATCATCTCTTGCACAATTCAAACATCAAGACTTTTAGCCTAATCATATACGACTAGATCACTAAGAAAATAAAATGGCTATGTGGGTTTGAATCTGATACAACTACAACACAGTAGGCTTCCAACTTTTATTTTGTTTCATTCGACTAACTCCTAACACATATGTATATTCATCTTCATGTTACCTTATATAGTTGTTCAAATATTTATCAAGTTAAATAACATTAATTACTTTACTTACTCTTTACATCTTACTTCTAATAAGATTCAAGCTTGTAACCCCATTTTAACATAGTTGGAGCAAGTTCTGAGATATTTGTATATAGTTAACCAACTATATGAGCATGCAAGTAAATCCTAATGACTAATCTTATTGTTACTGATCTTAGTACACCATCACCAACAAGCTTTATTTATTCATTTATGAAGTTGATTCAATCATAAACAACATACATCTATTACGCAAAAAATCATGCACTAACGTGGATTTCCAAAATAAATGAATTCATCTAACACGCATGAACACAACATCAACTTAATAGTTCATCAGTAAGACATATTCTATTTTGTCTAAGGTAATTCGTACTCGACCAATCGACTACGTTTCATGCTATTTAAATCAAATGAGAATGTTACCTTACTCGACGATAGGAACTCGAAACAGGAACTCGAATCTACTACTCCAATGTCTTCCTTCTGATGCTTGCTTATTACGTCTAGCTAGGGTTTATGTGTATTTTTTTATCTTGTGGCTAATACGTATGAGAACTCTGGTATTTAAAAGTGACTTGGGCCTAAAATCACATAAGATCCCGTCTAATTCTAAAAGTCCAGTATAACATCTAATGACCTATTCCACCACGTTTTTTTTCAACTTTGAAAGCCATGTAAGTTAAGATAATAAACCCTGTTTAGTTGATGATAATACTAACACCACCCTTACGAATTTATTTAATTTATTTTTAGCCCTATAGTTCCAATTGTTTTTACTTATACATAAAATCTGGGTATTACAATTCTCTCTCCCTTAAAAGAAATTTCGTCCTCAAAATTTGGTCTAGCTATATAAACGTGGATACCTAGCGATAACGTCATATTCATTTAAAACTCGTATGCTTTATTAGAAATTTAAATATAACGATAGTACTCTTGCAAACAAGATAGATGATAAGTTCTTACGAAACTAAACGAAACTTAACGAGTTTAAAACATCAAAATGTGAAATAACCAAAAGTCCTACTAATATCTTCTTGCTAATACGGAGTGTCCTAAGCTTTCTCAGCAGTCAATTGAAAAACTCTTCCCATTATCTTTCATGGTTGAGTATCCTTGTACTCTACTCGGTTTCCGCTATATCCCGTTTTCTCTTGTGGGTCTTGAGACCTTTCATGACAATCAACAATCTTATGTCCTGGTTTCTTACACCTAAAACAAACCCAATCAGCTTTACAGTCCTTTGTTGCATGTCCTGGTTTCCCACAATTACGACAATCCTTACGCCAACATTTCCCTCTGTGTGTCTTTTTGCATATCGTACATGGTTTATACTCGCTTGGATTATTAGTTTTCTCACCAATGATCTTGATCTTTTTCATGTCATCATCACGATTCTCTCTCTTTCTTTTGTTGTCTCCTCCTTCTTCTAGTTGACGATTGTTCTCCTTTTCAACCATCAAAGCAAGTTCCACAACTTCTTGTAAGGTTGAGGGTCTTGCTTGTTGAACTGGACCCTTGATCCTGGCTCTTAAACCCCATATATATCGTTTAATCTTTCTTTCCTTGGTAGCTACCTGGTATTTCGCAAATCTTGCCTTTTCATTAAACTTTGCCGTGTATTTCGGAACTGTCATATCCTTTTGTTGTAGTTTTAAGAATTCTTCCTTAAGCTTATCCATCAATCCTTGGGGACATTAATTTTCCATGACCAAATCTTCAAACTCCTCCCATGTCATAACACTTGCAACATCATCACCACGAGCTATCTTGATCATATCCCACCAATGTCGCGCCTCTCCTTTCAGCAAATGGGATGCATACTTCACCCTTTGTCGAGTTGAGCATTCACTAATTTCAAAAATGTCTTCTATCTCCTTTAACCAGTTGGTGACAATCACCGGGTCGCTATCTCCATGAAATTCAGCCGGGTTGCAGTTTAAGAAGGCCTTGTAGCTACATCCGTCTCTATGGGCTTCTGCATTTCTTCGTCTCTCATCTTCCTCAATTCTTAGTCTCTTAGCATCTTCTGCGTTTTTCCTATCTTGTTTGGCCTTTCTTTTCCTTTCTTGCTCCTCTGCGGCTCTCTTATCTTCCATCGCTTTTCTCCTCATCCCAGGCTCTTCATTCGCCTTTTTCTTTTTCTCATCCTCTTCTGCAGCTTTCCTGGCTTCTTCTGCCTTCCTAAAGTTTTCTTGACTTTGAGCCAGAATAGTGGGCAAGTGTTCTGACATAATCCTCTTAATCTCATTGCCTAGTTCCCCTTTAGTGACAGGCGCATCTGGGTTCTTTGCTGGATTTTGCTTAGAACCACCAGAACCCTTTCCTTCCATTTCTCTCTGGCATATAAATTAAAGTCTATAAGATATCTTAGAGAATAGTGTATTTAACTATTACTAGATATATTTTAAGGCGACATTTCAATTTGGGTATAAAGATCTATATAAGGCATCTAACAAATGTCAACTATTACTCCTTGCCTTTAGTGAACCTAGAAGACACTAAATATCAAATGTTTTCGCAGCTTAAATACTCAATCTAGGTTTAAGACTAGGTTCCTAAAACCTGATTCACTTAAACCTATGGCTCTGATTACCAACTGAAACACCCCGCCTTTTCGGAGCGTTAAACCCTCTCATTTACTTTATATCAGCGAAAGCGTCTACTCTTAGTGAAGCCCGACTAATCTCTTGATTCCTAAAACAGCTTATCTGGGTTGCAAAAATTTTAAAAGAGTTTTGGGTCAGCCAAAGGCCTAGTGAGAATTCATGGTTTTCACATACAAAACGAATTATATAATAGCTAACACTTTTTCACAAATAACGAGCTTTGTAAAACGATCATGCAATTTGTTAAAAGTCATAAGTGCTACTTATTTAAAACATATTCTTATTCGGTTCATTTATCAACAATACTTAAACCAACAATTTAACTTATCTCACGATACAACATATATCAATTATTCACCTTTCCGTTCGGTTCAACGGTACCAACTATTTATATATCCGTTCGGTTCAACGGTTCCAGCAATTTATATTTCCCACTTCACAATTTCACAATTCAACATTTATATAACTCAACATATAACAATAACAATTTTCACCACTTTCATATATTATCAAACAATCAAAACACGTAGCAAAATAATGATCATTTAAACAAATTTGCATGATAGTATCTTTATTAATAAAAGTGCAACCCAATTTAAAAACACGTGAAAACTCACCTGAAAAATGCTCGGAATAAACGTTTACTTCTGTTAATCAAGGTCTCCTACAATTACATTAAAATCTTACTAAGATTTACCACAAGTTTAATACAAATATTCTTTTGTTACATTGCTTATTTATAATATACGTATTCTAGTAGATTTATAGATTAAAGATTAGTCCATGATCTAATCGTAGCAAGCTGACACTAAAAATTTAAATACTAAATTGTGTTCTCAGATGATAGCATGGCCATGCACTTATGTGTTTTGATTATCAAACTTTCAGTTAGTAACTCAATAAAGTTATCCATTATATTTACAATCATCTCTTGCACAATTCAAACATCAAGACTTTTAGCCTAATCATATACGACTAGATCACTAAGCAAATAAAATGGCCATGTGAGTTTGAATCTGATACAACTATAACACAGTAGGCTTCCAACTTTTCTTTTGTTTCATTCGACTAACTCCCAACACATGTGTATATTCATCTTCATGTTACCTTATATAGTTGTTCAAATATTTATCAAGTTAAATAACATTAATTACTTTACTTACTCTTTACATCTTACTTCTAATAAGATTCAAGCTTGTAACCTCATTTTAACATAGTTGGAGCAAGTTCTGAGATATTTGTATATAGTTAACCAACTATATGAGCATGCAAGTAAATCCTAATGACTAATCTTATTGTTACTGATCTTAGTACACCATCACCAACAAGCTTTATTTATTCATTTATGAAGTTGATTCAATCATAAACAACATACATCTATTACGCAAAAAATCATGCACTAACGTGGATTTCCAAAATAAATGAATTCATCTAACAGGCATGAACACAACATCAACTTAACAGTTCATCAGTAATGACATATTCTATTTTGTCTAAGGTAATTAGTACTCGACCAATCGACTACGTTTCATGCTATTTAAATCAAATGAGGATGTTACCTTACTCGACGATAGGAACTCGAAACAGGAACTCGAATCTACTACTCCAATGTCTTCCTTCTGATGCTCGCTTATTACGTCTAGCTAGGGTTTATGTGTGTGTTTTTATCTTGTGGCTAATACGTATGAGAACTCTGGTATTTAAAAGTGACTTGGGCCTAAAATCACGTAAGATCCCGTCTAATTCTAAAAGTCCAGTATAACATCTAATGACCTATTCCACCACGTTTTTTTTTCAACTTTGAAAGCCATGTAAGTTAAGATAATAAACCCCATTTACTTGATGATAATACTAACACCACCCTTACGAATTTATTTAATTTATTTTTAGCCCTATAGTTCCAATTGTTTTTACTTATACATAAAATCCGGGTATTACAGATGGTTACCCACAGGACAGACCTTCACTATAGATGGAACAAAGTGCCCTTTAACTAAGATTACTTCCACTAGAGTAGTACCTCCTAAGGAAACCAGTCTAACACCTGTTACTATTCCTAATCCAGCAATTAAGATATACCGTAGGAGAACCAAAGTTGCAAAATCAGTAAAATTGAGCAGTGAACATAGCATCTTAGAATCTAACATGTCTAACAACTTGAAACCCAATATAAATTGGGGATCCAATGTTACCACTGCTCCATCTTCTCCTCATGTCAATTTTAGGTGGTACAAATTGTCCTCTGGTACTTAGACTCCGGTTGCTCCAAGTATATGACCGAAAACCGCTCTCGGCTCATCAACTTTGTTCATAAATTTCTGGGTACTGTCAGATTTGGTAATGATCAAATTGCAAAGATAATGGGTTATGGTGACTATCAAATGGGAAATGTTACGATTTCTTGGGTTTATTATGTGGAAGGGTTAGGACACAACTTATATTCCGTAGGCCAATTTTGTGATTATGATCTCGAAGTAGCTTTTCGCAAACACACCTGCTATATTCGTGACTTAGAAGGTGTTGATTTGCTCAAGGGGTCAAGGGGCTCAAATTTATACACTTTGTCTCTGGAAGATATGATGTTATCCTCTCCCATTTGTCTCTGGTCTAAAGCTTCCAAGACCAAGTCTTGGTTATGGCATCGAAGGTTATCCCATTTAAATTTCAATTTTATCACTACACTGGCCAAACAAGGTCTGGTCTGAGGGTTGCCTAAGTTAAAGTTTCAAAAAGATCACTTGTGTTTCACCTATGCTTTAGGGAAAAGCAAGAAACACACCCACAAACCCAAAGCTAAAGACTCCATTCAAGAAAAGCTCTATCTGCTGCACATGGACCTTTGCGGGCCAATAAGGATTCAAAGTATCAATGGGCGGAAATACATATTGGTTATTGTTGATGATTACTCTCGGTTTACTTGGGTAAAATTTCTACGATCAAAGGATGAAGTTCTAGAGTTCGTGATTAAATTTCTAAAAATGATTCAAGTTCGTCTTAATGCAACAGTGTTGGGATTCTTGATTTGATGAGACAAAATGAATAAAAGAATGAAACAAAAGGATCAAAGTCGTCATTATAAAACTCTACAAGCTGGTGGAGAAATATGAAGATTTGGTCAAATATTCTACAGGATAATGATTAGGAAACATATTAATGTGGTTTAATGTAATTTAAATAGTTTCCTTATCTATTGATTTACTTCCTTTGTAAGTCATGATCTCTCCCTATATAAAGAGATCATAGACATAGGTTATATCCATCCATAGAAACATCGACTGATGAGAGTCGAATAGTAAAGGGGTGTGTGTGTACACCATAGTTAGTTATCTAGATAGTTACATAGCATAGTCGACTGATTAAAGTCGAATAGTACACCATATTTAGTTGGTGTAGCCCCAAGTTATAGTTGGGGTAATAGGAAACGTTCAATAAAGAAAACCTTATGATAACTTTGATTGTGTTCTTTATTATTCCGCTGCGTGTTATCAATCATTGTTATTGTTCATCCTAGATACAAAGATCTAATCAATCTTGAGCCGTAAACGATGTTATTGTTCATGAGTAATCACTACATAGAGCCTACAGAGTTCGAGATTCAAGAGATGGTAAACATATGGGTTTCAGGGGAAGCTTATTGATTAAATGTTTAACCATCTACCTGCACCACTTGAGGGGAAGTTTTTACAAGTTGCTTATCTACAAAAGACCCCTATTAGATGATTACATTTAGGGGAAGAAGATGTATTTGAAACTCCTAAGGGAAAAGATTCAGGGGAAACAGACATTAGTCCAAGTGGTTTGCAGGCTGCTGAGACCTTAGTGCAGGTGGCTTCTCAAAAGACTAAGACTTATACTAGGAGAGTTAAGTCTGGTCTCAAGAAGAAATTGGATGTTGGAGTTAGTTCTGGTGATACAAAGTTTAAGTCTGCTAGTGAGGAGATTAAGTCTGCTAGTGAGGAGATTAAGTCTGGTTTCACAAATATTAGTTCTGGTGAAGTCAGAGTCAGCCAAAGAAAAGGAAAGGAAGTACTTGAAGAACAACCTCAGCCTAAAAGATCAAAGAAACAGATTAGAGAAGAGGAAGCCAGCTTAGCAGAGATTGCAAGAATCTAAGCTCAAGAGGCAGCTGAAATTGAAAGAAAAGCTGAACTTCAAAGATTAGATAGATTGGCTGCTAAAAGATTGAATGATAAGTTTGAGATGCCTGAATAACAAAGAAAAAGAGCTGCTGAAGTTCAACAACAAGCTTAATATTATACAGAAGAAGATTGGGATTTAATCAGAGCAAGGATGGAAGCAAGCACAGAATTGAGAAAAAGTGTTTTTGGTACTGATATTGATGCTGAGGATTATGCCAAGAAAATGGTTGAGTTAGTTGAGAAAAGAAGAAGGGAGATTAGAGAACAAAAGATGAAAGCAAAGAAGAATAAGCCATTGACCCAAGCTGAACAGAGAAACTACATGATGAACTATGTCAGAAGTCAAGGTCATGGTTTGTTAGCCTTAAAATATGGTGACAAAAACACGGAATTACATTAGTTTATTTATAGCGTGACACATAGGGACTAATAATGACAAGCTACGATAGTTGTGTGTCACAAGGACTATAAATACCCCCTCCATACTTCCATGGAGGGGTGAAGCTCACTTTTGTAAAAGTGTAAGTGTGTGTGTTCTCTCTCTAACACACACATCTTCCCATATCTTATTTTTTCTCTCTAATAAACATGGCTCAATTTCTCTTTCACTTTACCATGCCTCCGGATCTTGTGTTCTAAGGGTGAATCTAATGTTAACAATACACATCTGTAACGACGGAATAGACACATATGACTGCATTTAAACCTTAACTCGAACAAGCTAAAGGCATAAATTATCATAGGTATCAAAAATGGATACCCGAATTTTTATAGATCTAAAGGCGAACCTCAAATTTTTTGGGTAGAATTCTGAGGGTTTTTGTGCTAGTCATATAAATTCATATCCATGAGACGCTATTAATACTCGGTTTTTGTCAGTATGTGTCATAAAAAAATTTAAATTTTGGTTAAAATTACCTTTTATGCTATATATTACCACATCATTTTAAGAAACAAGCAAATAGCAATTGAAGGAATAGTTTCTAAGACTTATTTCCCCCTACACTTAAGTTGAACATTGTCCCTAATGTTCTTTAGAAGTACCTGTATAAACGAATAAAGGGAAAAGAAAACAAGTTAAAGAAACTAGTACTCCTCTGGTTTGTTCAACAATAGAGAAGAAACATGTGATAAATGGTTAAATCGTCCTCCAAGAATCGTCTAATGAAACTTCCTAAGAACTTCCAAGCTTCTTTTTGTTAAATATAACATGTAAATCAAAGACAAAGACAACTACACCAAGCATAAAATCGACGAGATAAATATAAATACAATGACAATTTAGGATTTTGACTCTATGAAAGCAGTAAAGATAGGATGAGAGTGATGATATAATCATAGGTTTTCTGCATGTTTACAACTAAATTACAAATTTTAAATATTGCACATTTTATTTTTCAGAAATACTTGAAAAAAATTCAAAATTTTAAATTCCTAGAGACGCGAAGCCGTCGGGTGTTAATCCTGACGCCGTCTCCAGGCACTGTGAAAAATTCTTCTTTGTTTTTTATTAGTTAAATCTGAAGAAAGCACTGCATAAAAACTTGGAATTTATCATTACAATCATATGACTCGAAACTGACGCAAATTAATCTAAACAATTTATTTTAAATGTTTTAATTGGTTCTTAAAAACCAGATATTTTCTCCTACACTTATTTTGTTGCAAAATACCTTTGATTGCAAATAAGACGAAGTTATAAACAAACAAAGCATGATTATAAAATAATTCAAACATAATAAAACAAACCATAAAGAATTAAAACACAAGACACTCCTAATATGCGGGAAAAATAAATATTG